>KN169740.1:42125-85016 GCA_000757755.1 Steinernema glaseri
TGAACCCTTCGCTCTTTGATTAAAATGCCACGTGATGCGAGATACACGACTCATAAGATTCACGAGAATAACGACGTTGATCAACGAACGTCGATGCACCTACAAATCAAACACTGGGTGTTCGATGTTCTTACTGGGAGGCTACGCGAGGCAAAAATATTATGTGATCCATGACACTAGTAAATACCACTTTGCTCATCAGATTCAATAAAAGCAACACCATGGACGGGGATTGACGAACGTCACGTACACGTACCGTTCGCAAATATTCCAACCCAGAGAGAATTAAACTGTTGAAAGAACTTTCAGCCAGAGATGCTTAACGAGCGACTTGTACGACAGTTAGAGGTTAATCACTACGTGTCGCGCGTTTCTCTTAAATCACCTAGTAACCGTTTTTTTCAGGCCCAAGGGATAACTGAAAGGCCAGCTGCAATGTCGGTGTGCACAATGAGGAAGTAGCATATACAAGGAGTGAACAATTCTAACTTGATCTCAGAAATAGTGTCACTAATTTCTTTTCTCGTTGCAGCAAATAATTAATGCAAATGTCTGTGTATGGACTGGTTCCGAAAGGACCGTGTATTCATCTTTATTGTGTACGGTAATCGATAAACACGGAGAGGTGCAACTTCTGCACTTATGTTCTTATACTTCTTGGAGCCACACTTACGACACTGATGAACTTTCGCCGGAATGGAATCATTCTGCAGAGTTTGCTTCGAATGGACCTAAAGCTAATTTTTACGCAAAAAAAAACATTAGGAATCCACGTACTGGTTGACTGCAATCATAGCACAAGAGAAAAGGCCCGACTCGAATAGCCACATTGTGTTGATCGAGATCTCAACGGCTAGCGTATCCGGGAGCAAAGTGAATGCCCAGAAGAACCATAGGATAAAGATGGTCTCGTAGATGAAGGAGACAATCGCCACACAAAATAAACGTATTTCGATCTTTAGGGAAAGAGATTGGGACGACGCCATCGACGACCGTCTCATCTAAATGAACACCTATCTTTGGAAACAAAAATGTTACGTACTCTAACCAAAGTAAAGAAAACAATGCAATAAATAACCAGCTCAACGGCAAAGCTGACGAAATCAATATACGGTTCTATAGTAGCCAATAGCGTTGATCCGGATTCATCACTGTAGGTCCATAAAAAGAAGCCATAAGGCGTACGGTAACTGAATCCAAATCCAGGACAGAAAAGGCACGCAAAATAGCTGAGTCCCAGCAGCCAAGAAACGCACAGGAGAAACCAACTTATGCGATCCCTTGTAGCGGAGTTACAGGAGGAAACGAAGATTCCAAGCCTGTCCACGGCGACCGTGAAATTGAGTCCAACATAGAGCATCCAGGCGGACTGAACAATCGCGCCGAGAACCTGAACTAAAGCTACAACAAAGATAACATTAAGAAGTCTCTACCCTCTCAACATAGAAGTTGAAGTTCGAATCAAACATTGTCATAAATCCACTGACAAAGAAGACAAACGATTGAAGCAAACAAGCGACGCACATATGCTTGATGATACGGTAGGTGCTACTGGAGAATTCCTTGTGGCGCACTAGGACCTGTTTTTAATGAATAACTGCATTATGTTTAACGTAGAAGCGGAAAGGAACCAGTGTCCTTCTTCGGGACCACCCGGCATCTGGTACTTCCCCGTAGCTTACCATAAATAATGTCGCGTTTACTGTGAAGAGAGCGGTGGCAGATGTAGAAAAAAATGCTCCTATACCAAGTTTTAGTATATCCGGCATTCTGAAGATAACGTAGAAAAGTTTCACCAGCGATCAGATTTCAAGTTGTTATCATCCAAACGAGGATATAAATCGACAGCGCTTACTGCAAAAATTACAAGTGCAAGTTATCACCGTAAAAGACAACAAGGTCAGGAACCTATGAAATCATACGCATGTCCGAAATACAAAACTTCAACGCACTTTTATAACACCACGTGCCTGTACTATTATGGAGTCGCGCACAGAAATGGTGGTCTTCGTGTGAGTAATCTGAGAATGCTCTCAAGTAACGCCTAGCTCCCCCAGTTCTATGAATCTGTATTTGTTGTCGCTGTTTTCAATCTATTATAGGGTAAGCGATGTTTGGCAACGCAAAATGTCATGGCCTAACGGTGAGATAGATACGAAAACTTATAGAATTATCCCCTTAGCAGCTGATGGGACTGCCACGGTTCAGAGAAGTTTCGTAGGAGTGTGGCGAAATTTTCCCAAAAAGGAAATCCCTGCTCTTTATGTCACGCTCCGCTTAAACATTAATAAAATATCGAATTATTACTATGTGCTAGTATGGGTGAGCTTCGTTGCGAAGACAATATGAGATTAAACTGAAAGCGAGACGTAATGGCGTAGTTTTCTTTTATTCATCACATGTGAAAACATATTACGCACACTACATTATGTAAGTCTACGCCGTAATGTATACTACATTGTGACTGGCGGGTGCCATTGGTCGCCAGAGCCCACCTTTACATATTTTAAGAACTAAAGGATTCAATACCGTCGCAAGGGCACCGTAAAGAAATGTAGTGTCGTAGATTATCGCCAGTGCACGTGTTAGAACAATGCAGAACTTTATTGTGATTCATCTTCCACCGTGGTTCCTTACACTGGGTGGCAAAAATATTATTTGAATAAATCCACCCTGACATATTATAACGGGTAAGCTTGCTTATTCATATATTTTAAGAACTAAATGATTCAAGGGCACCGTAAGGAAATGTAGTGTAGCAGAATAACGCTATTGAACAATGCTGACCTTCATCGTAATTCACCTTCAACAGTAGTTCCCCACTCAAGGTGGTTTTTTCTGTCCAGTTTAGAAGTTGAATAACTGAAAACTCGGCGGGGAAAAATTACAGACTGACTTAAGGACAGAAAGCACATTTATGCCTGTATAAATGATAAGTATAAAACAAATAAACAATAATTTACGACGCCACAACCGCTGGCAAAAATATTATTTGAAAAAATCCACCCTAGCATATTGTAAGATGCAAGCCTTCAACCGTAAGAAGTGCATAGAGAGTGCGGTCATGAGAACAACATTCAGCTTCTCCCAGCTACGCTCATCACGCTAACGACCTTGCGCCTGAATAGAAGCATGCGGCAGAGCTTGCTGCGAATTGACCTAAAGCCGTGATTTACTCAAAGAAGCATGGCAAAGTTCACTTACTTATTGACCACGATCATTGCGCAGGAGAAGAGTCCTGATTCGAACAGCCAAATGACATTGACACTAATCTCTACTGCAAGCGTGTCGGACAAGAGCGCAAGCGCCCAGAAGAACCAAAAGATGAAGATGGTCTCGTAGATGAAGGAGACTATCGCCACACAGAATAGCCTTATTTCAATCTTCAGCGATGGTGATTGGACTGACGCTATGGAGGAACGCCTCATCTAAAGACAAATTTAAAAAAAATCGTTTAAATTTGATAATACCTTAACCAGAGTAAAGAATACAATGCAGTAAATGACCAATTCAACCGAAAAGCAGGAGAAATCAATAAAGGGCTCTATTGCAGCCAAAATAGTGGATCCAGGCTGAGTTGTGTAGAACCAGAAAAAATAGCCGTATTGTGTACGGTAAGTGAAGCCAAAACCAGGGAATACAAGGCATAGGAAATAGCCGAGTCCTAGAATCCAAGAAACGCACAGAAGAAACCAACTTATGTGATCTCTTGTAGTAGAGTTAGAGGAGGAAATGAAGATTCCAAGCCTGTCCACGGCTACCGTAAAATTGAGCCCAACGTAGAGCATCCAGGCGGACTGAACAATCGCGCCAAGACCCTAAACTACAGCTACAAGAAAGATAACATTAAGAACCTTCTACCCTCTCCACATAGAAGTTGAAGTTCGAATCAAACATTGTCATAAATCCACTAACGAAGAAGACAAACGATTGAAGCAGGCATGCAACGCACATATGCTTGATGATACGGTAGCTGCTGCTAGAGAATTCCTTGTGACGCACTAGGACCTGTAATCACCGTATATCCTCTAGAGTTGGCGGTATTCTTACCATGAGCAATGCAGCGTTTACTGTAAAAAGAGCTGCAGCAGATGTGGAGAAAAATATTCCTACGCTGACTTTGAGAATATCGCACATCCTGAAGATATTCGTACATTAAGATATAGGGCAAAAATCCACGTATTTCTACACACTCTTACAACTAATACCTGAACTTATAGAATTCAGGTAATGAGTCAAAGTTTAGGTGCGGATCTAGCGTGGAAATCGTGGGAACTCGCCTAGTTAACACCAGCGTCACACGGGCACAAAGGGCCTACATAACCTTCTTATTCTATGAATATGAGTGCGTGGCTCTGTTTTCGTATTTCTACGGATAAACGATAGGTGACCGTGGATCCAATTCTTGGTCTCGAGGGAGTTAAGGACGTCGCTACCATGGAAGTGCTGTCGGAAAAAAAGGAACTGCGCTATTCTTGTGGGCGACTTTCAAAGATCAGGCTGTAGTGACTAAAGGCTAAAAGGTGAAACGTGAAATATGCAATAACTTAATTCTTGGCATTTGGCTATGTTCTGAAATTCATGTGGATGTTGTAGCAAATAACAAAAATTTTGATGCTCTTTTTCAAATTTTTGAAAATTAATAGGAATAACTGAGGTAGTTCAAAATTTGCAACGATGTATTGTAACAAACCTGACAATTCTATCCGCTCTACGCGGTTATAAATATACTGGCGTCAAATATACTACCATTACAGCACGAAAACGCCGAAAGAACGGTAAAAAGTCCGACAAAAATTGTGGAATGAAATATGATCAGAATCCTGCGCTTTTCTTTATATACTTCAAATATGCAAAGGTATTACGCATATTATTGCACTGTGGCAGGTGGTCAACAGTACCTTCAGTCTGCAGATAAATGTAATAACACAGCTTACTGGCGAGACATTACGATCAAGAAGTGTACTAATATGCTAATCGTAAATGGAAGAAAATTAATGCAGATTACTTTTATCTTGATAGAGCGCATGTTCCTGGAAATGCGGTGAGCTGCGAAATACGGTCAAATCGGTAATCCCCTGACATAGCGATGAGTGCAGCTAATTAATAGATTTATTTCGAGCAACCTTAAGATGAAGATCCATATAGTAGAATGCGTTGAACCTCAGCACCGACTTTGCTCATTACCAGCATGTACTTTATTATTATGTTTACCGCAGCGAGTACCATCACAAGAACACCGAAGGGAATTGTCGTCGCAGCCCTAGGAGGACCACCCACCATTACCTCAGACTTTATTTGTATCTAGCGACTTGGAGAAATCCTAAATGTTTTTTTTTCGGAAGATACGGCTGATTTCGTAAATGTTTTTCGAGAAAGACCTTGAGAAAAGTTTTAGGGTCGTAGTTCCAGCAAAGCAGTTTACATTAAACGCATTTCACAATGTTAAAGTTTGGCGTGAGCCAGCCATATCGTCCAAGAACTCGCTGATTCTATTGTTGACGTTTTTCGAAACGGACAGGAACAGTAGGATCCGGACGATCGAGAAACATGACGTAAAACCAGCCGACGATAAGAAAGCTGCCGGTTACCTGTAATATTTAGCGTTTAGTTCGATTATTGCATCAGTTAAATAGGGGAAGATCTATTGCACGGTATGACTTGAATAAAAGTTCAAAAATTCTAACAGGATATTCATTTTTGATTCTGGTTATCTTCTAAATTTGTAAATAAGTCTTCTTGAATTGGGTTCTCTCAACGCAAATAAAGACTCTTTTTTATTCTTTTATTTTTGCTATCGCTGATCTCAATCTTGCTAGTTGACATCCTGTGTTGCTAGTTTCCCATTTTGGTAAATCGTGATATTAGGGGATGTTTGTTTTCAAAATCAATTACATTGCAAAGGGATGAAATACTTGTCGCTAAGACATTGACATTCAGACGATAAGGCCTCAAAGGTTAAAAACGTATTCAAATAATCGTGCTTCTAGGAATGTTGCTCGTCATCTCTGCGTACTTCGACAAAAAAGGTTTCGTCCGACAGCAACTCGACAGTTTCGATTACTAGATCATACATTGTAGTGTTGCCCTTTTGTTTGCTTCAGAAAAAAGTTTTAAACGCACAATTTGACACCTGGCAAGAGTCTACAATTCTGCATCTGGGGTTAGTCATGGTGATTTCCATTTGCACCGCCTAAGTGGTATGTTAATAATCCAATTTTTGGATGTTTCTTTATCCATAATTACTTGATATTTTTTGCTCATTTACTTTGATGAATCATCATCAAGAAGTCTTTATATCTCTCGAATAATGACTTTCTGAAAACCAACTTCGACCGCAAATAACTTTTTGTGTGAACTAGGTGAGCCTTTCTGAAACAACAAACGAGAATGACCGGCTAGTGGGTTACATCTTGTAAATGCTAGTCATCGTAAGTTCTATGCACTATGTGCACTCTGACGAATTTTTGGACGCACTGCACTTATGTTCTATTTCGCGACTTCTCTCCTACCTTTTCCAACTTGTCGTTAAAGGTTGACTGCGCCATAGTGGAGACTCATCCAACCAATAAAAAACGAGATGAAAAAAAAGTTGCATGATTGACGCGACGCAGGTGTTCATTTATTTTTACGCGTTGCACTTCTCTTTTTTTGTCTTGTTTGCGATTCATTTGTCCTAGGTCAGTATTTTTGTACTTGACTTTAATCTTCAACAGCACAAGAACACTACGCGTGATGCCCATGCTACATGCGATTATACAAACATATCGGGAGGGATGTTGAATCGCAAACAGCTTCAGCCTGCTGTCAAGGCTGATCGTCTTAGAACCACATCTGTGCTTCCCACCACAACGCTAAACAATATTGTCCTGGCTCCTGGCCACCTTTATTTGACCAACATATCATACACTCTGATAACGCATAGCTTTCAGTATCTTCGCATGGTACTACTTGTTCCATTGATGACCACCGTGTTCGAGTAGAGGGCTCTCTTAATCTTTCCACGAATCGACCTACAGCAATAGTTCGTTTCGGTTATGAACAGCTACTTACGAGTTGATGAGAATCGTTAGGATGGCGAAGAAGCCGCAGTCACCGATCCACAGAACAGAGAATAGCACCGGCGAAAAAGCAGTTTTTGGAAGATGGGTGATTCCAAAGAATCCGGACATCACGAGAACGAACTCGTAAAGGAAAGTGGACATTGCAATCAGAAGAACGCGCATTTCGGCTTTCCATGAAGTTATGTGCGTCGTAGCGTTCCTTCTCTGCAAATGAGAATTTTCAGAATAGATGGGCTATCGTACATGGTTCCTACCCTGTATAAAATCAAAACGACGAAAACATAAAGTACCAGATTCGCCCACAAAGTGGCTATGTCGTAATAGAACTCAAACGTGGCCAGTTCCAGGGAATGCTCATTCTCGTCGTAGTACCATCCCAGAAAACGGTATTGGGAAAAGTAAACAAAGTTGAAGTGGGGAGTCATTTCGGTTACGACTATGGCCAGCCAGAAAAGCCAAGCACTGCCAAGAACAGCCAAGCTTATGTAGCTCCGTATCTTGTGGACCAGAGACAGGAAGATCATGAGTCGGTCGAGGGCCAGTGCAACTGATAGACCCAAGTAGAGAAGGAAGGTAGAGCAAAGAATGGCACCACAGACCTATAAAGAGCGAAGATAAACTCGGATAAGGAGAAAATAGCATGGGGCTAGAGACGAAAACATTTCAAAGAATGAAAAAACTTCATAGATATAATTTTTGAAATTTTAATCTTAAACCTCCTGACATAGAACTCGTAAAACGACTGATATAGAACTGCACTAAAGACTGTTAAACTGGTGCTGAAAAAGCTCGAAAAATATTACAGTTGAAAAGAACATGAAAAGAACGTGGAAAAGTCCCAAAAATATTACAGTTAAAAAGAACATGGAAGCTGTATAGAAGTCCTAGAAGATACCTAGAAGAAAATTGAAGGCGATCAGTTCCAGGACACCATAGGCAGCTTCGCTTTTACCTGAGCAAACACCAAATGTTTTTCTCACCCTGTGTTAATCTCACTCATCTGCTCACCTTTTCAATATAACGGTTAAAAGTTGTCTCAAACAAAGTCATAAATCCACTGATGAAGAATATTAACAATTGCATAATTGCTGTTACGCACATGTGTTTGATAATCCTGTAAGTGCACGTAGAATATTCTTTATACTTAAGCAGAATCTGAATAGTTTCATTACTGAGCTAGTTTGGAAACGGGTTCCTTGCCTTCAGGAGGGCCAAATTCACAAGAATCAATACTGAGGAAAGACAGATGAACAATATTCCAGTGACGATATAAGTAGCGCGTTCCATTTTGTGCAACCTGAAAAACGAAACTTTCAGGAAGTAGTTTCAAACGACTTTTTGCGCTTCGGTTATCTTTCGTATGTCCTTTCCACTACCGATGTCTTTATTAGCACGCATGATTAGACGGTGCCATTACCGAAAGTCATCTTGCGGATTTCTGTGCATTTTAATTACGAACTAATGCAATTGAATGTAGAGTTCGATTACACGTTCATACAGCGCCACAATCGTGTTATAAACGTCGGTAAAAATAACACGTAGAATTAAAGTCCAGGACAATGGACCATAACATAGTTAGAAGAGCATACATTGATCTTCAACAATTGGTTCTTATTTGTTATGTAGCAAGCTCTCCGACTGGAGGCTACGTTTCAAGGAGTACTCAAAAATTAAAGAACAACCGGAATAACCCTAAATAATAACCCTATGAAATAATTGCCATGACGTATGAACGTGATGATGCTTCTACAAAAATCAGACGATTCCAATGTAAGAATTACAAGAAATTAGAGACCAGATCATTATACTCTGCTTTTATACATAGACGCTGTACCTCGCAGGAAAAATGGATTCTAGTTTTAAGCTATTATTTCATTACGTGAGATGGACCAGGAGCTGAGGAAAATACGCAGCCGCAGATCGGTGATTATTGTCCAACTTGAGTCTACGCAACGGATACAAACTGATCACTTCACGCAACCGCGCTCATAGCACGCCATCTGCGTGGTATATTTTCAAATCCGCATTGAATCATGGACCCGAAAGAACCACTTGTTTTCATTTTTTTATGGCATCAGAAAAAAATTTTGCCCCGCATTTGTATGTCCTGACGCTCAAACAAGTGCAACAAACCCACTCCTTATTCGCACTATGTACCAGTTATGTTTTGTATTTGGCTTCATACAAGTATGAAGGTCATCATTGAGCATCGATGATTTTCATTGTCACGCGTCATATGCAGCACTGATGAGCTTTTGGAGATCAAAAATACTAATGCCTTGGCCTATAGATCAGATATAGTACATCCAGATTTGGCGCTTGTGGCCTAGACCGGTTGCGGCATTATAGGCGTAAAAAATTACGATTTTCAGCACACGAAAATTTAATTTAAAAAATTACGACTTTCAGCACGCGAAAATTTAATTTAAAAAATTATGACTTTCAGCACGCGAAAATTTAATAAAATAACAGTACCTACCGCACTTCACATTTTAAATATTGGCATTTATCATTTTCCATTTTCGCTATTAATTTATGTGGTTATCCATGGTAATAAGAATTTGTCAATGGTTATTTTCTTTAAGATTGATTGAC
The DNA here is from genome assembly GCA_000757755.1 of Steinernema glaseri. Classification (NCBI taxonomy): domain Eukaryota; kingdom Metazoa; phylum Nematoda; class Chromadorea; order Rhabditida; family Steinernematidae; genus Steinernema; species Steinernema glaseri. The sequence goes on from KN169740.1 coordinate 51,785, forward strand.
TGCAAAATTGATTGACTGAATTCATTGACTGATAAATTAAATGCAAAAGTAATTCGAATTTTGTCGATTTTCTTCTAGATCGGGGAGAAGAAAGAAAATAACTACGAAACAGAAAATCCTTTTATCATAAGAGAACTATGAAAAATCGAAAAATAGAAAATAACAAAGGTCGACAAACGTGTTGCAAGATTGTTTTTTTCCTAGGATTTTTGAGAATACCGTGGAGAACAGGGAGTCTAAGTAACTCTTCCTTAACGCAAGATTTAGGGCGTTCCATGATTCCAACATCTGTGCCACATGACGTTCTTAGTTAAATGTAGTTATTGAGGTTACGAAATGGAATTCACTTGAAAATTGCTACTAGATTCAAGAGCGACGGCACTAGCAGACATAAACACAATTACCACTGTAAATGAGACATCATGAAAGGGCGTATTACAGGGAAAGAAAGGATGTCGGCTAATTACCATATATTCATTTATTGTCCTATTTATTAGGTTACTGGTTCATTCACTTGTTCACAAAGCCAACGGCATCTCATGTGCCCGTGTCGGACAACATTACATCGCTTACATGTTGAACTGATCAAAGAACGGTGCTTCAGGAACTGTCCTCTTAAGTCCTATATATCGAAAGATGTCGGAGGATCTTCCGCCAAAGAAAGTAATGTGGTCTATTTTTATTTTACGAGCCACCTCTACTTGCTAATATATTCATCTTATGATTCCACTTAAACATGTACAACATAGTGCCTGGAATACCAAGCACTTTAATGTTTTGATCAATCATAACGTAAATAACACATAAATTCGCTTAAATATTGAGGAAAACCACTCAATGTAGTCGTAAGCGATTTGTCGAACTGTAGCTCCTCGTTCCTAAACCTGGACTAATTGGTCCCAAGGTCACTGAGCACCCACCTCCGTCCACATTCGCCACGTGCATAGCACTTTCAACATCGCTCACATGACATTGCGCCTTCATGTCCTGAGTCTGTCGCATCGCTTTTTCCTCAAGATAGCTCGCCGCAAACTTGGTTGCTTCGTACGCCTCGGAAATCTGCTTCTTAAGCTGTTCAACAAGGGAAAATAATGATACGGACATTGGTTGTTACAGCAAAGGTATGGGAAGATGGAGAATGCGACGCTTGGCTGCTTCTTTTTATAGGAAGTTCGAGAGCTGGTTTTGCAGTGTGGAGCGACCCGGTTGTTTTGACATGCGACCGACATGAAAGTTCTCCGCAGAACAGCCTTGGACGACTTAATGAAGGATGTTTAGTTTATTGCGGGGAAATAAATCGAATATTTTCCGTAAGTCGGTCAGATATGTGGAGATGGGAATCCGACCGCGCCCACAGTCAAACCCATACCCTAAAACAGCTCTCCAACTTTGTCTCTCTCTGTGGTTGTGGGCTTACCTTATCAAATATTGCGATATGGTTACGTGCTGAATTGGCTACTTTTGAGAGGAATACATATGTTGAAACGACGATTGGGCAAAAATGAAAGAACATTATTGGAAACTTTTAAGGTCTTGTCTTCGATGACGAATGTCGAAATTTGAAAAGACGAAAGTCGAAAGTGACAAAAATATAAATATTTAGCAAATGTTTAGCTTAGTTGGTGACCCTCCAGTTTTGAAAAATTTTCTATAATGGTGCGTTACTGCAACGACATCTGGCGCGTAAAATTGTAATATACGGCTCCGAAAATCGGGTTTTGGTCAAAAATAAAAGTAAAATAACTGGAAACCTTTGAATGGTGGAGTTTGAATTTCGATGACGAGAAAGAAACCTCTTGTAGTCTATCAATTGTACTGTGATTAAAAAAATAAATTGCTGCTCTTCACTCACTCAGTTTTCAGAACGACCCGATTTTGCAAAAAGCGTGAGCCCTTCTCGTACATAATATGAGTTACCCTGGAAATTTGCAGAAAATATAACACTGGCGATTCTTTAAAAGCAAGAAATTGAGCTTAAAGTCGATTTTACTCTGAAATCTTCATAATCTGGGTCGTGGTGAGCCTGAAGTCTTGAACGAATTATAGGAAGACCTGTTAAACATTATTTGTATTTCACAACCAAATCTACAAGTTATATAAGTGTAAGTGGTGCGGTTAGGTTATATGACATGTGCAATGGATATACAATAGTGCTGAACAAATATAACTGGACATAATTGCCACGAGATGCCAAAAAGTTTATTTGTTGCACGAGCCAGGCTTTCCACCTAAACAGTTCAAATAATTTCAACCCCCAAAAACTGGCAAACTCACAGCACTTCTCTCCTCCCTCCTTGCACTTTTCCTTCTCCTTGCAGCTTTCTTCGCACTTCTTCTTTTCGGCTTCTTCAGCCGCCAGACGCTCCGAAGTGGCGCGGATGTTGCCGAGCTTCTCCTGGTTCCACTGACGGATTTGTTCGGCCTTATCCATGATCTAGAAAAGGGACACTATTGAGTTAAACACACGTCGAAGCACGCAAAGTGGTCCGTGAGCGCCTCGCAACACTCCTAGAGGACGCAATTTCACAATCAATGTGTTATCGCACGTCGCGAAATGTGAGTTGTTTACTTATCGTCGAATGTTGATGCCGTGGGCGCTTTGGTAGCTAAGAACCGTCGACCACGCGTGATATAATGACCGCCGATTACGGGAAAAGAATGGATAAAAAATGTACTCGGGGGAATGTCGCTCAAAAATGAAATTTCAGCAACTACGCCCGCTGTGATTCACTTTTGCAATCATAGTGGTGTTTACCGATTTGCGAGGCACCAGGGCATTGACGATAGGAGAGCGAACAGCCCGTGGTGAGTCACTGGTTGCCTGCCTATCGCAAAATACAAAGAGAGACATATTCTGCAAGCTCTACAATTTGGTCAGGAAATTGGATGTGAAATATCAAAGGCATGGAGTTAAAAGGCGACAAATTATATCTCAAAAATAATATCTGAAAAACCTTCTAACGGTACACACAACGCAGAAGAGACGATTCTATTGCGATCAACCCTTTTCCGTTCTACTGAATTGTATGTCCAACGTGTACATTTGAGAATAAGCTAATGTGATCAATTTGGAGATGACGGCTCCAACATTCAAAATACTTAAATTCCTAAAACACATTTTTGGGAACATCAGCTAGGTGGATTTTTATGACGTGGTGGATGCTGCTTCGCCTAACAAGTCAAGAACAAGGTACAAGCCAAGAAACATGAACTCTTACTTTGAGTAGCCTACGGCCCGGAGTTAAAAAGCGACAAATGATATCTCAAAAATAGTATATGAAAAACCTTCTAACGGAACACAGGACGTTTCAGTAGACGTTTCAGTTTTCACTAAAGACGTGAAAATAAAACTACTGAAACGGTGAATAATTGCAGAATCCAAAACTCCCAAAACCTTTGAACGATGCATGTCTCGTTGTCTTGTATGTATACGTTTCAACTTTACAGGACACAGAAAAAGAGGAACATTTTGTTGCCGGTATAACGGGATATCCGAAAATATTGTGTTCCTAAAGACTTCTGCTTTTCCGTCCATCATCACTCCATCATCATCACATCACTTTCCGATCGTTGCATTTATTTATTGATAGTTTTACGACTACATAGAACAATGGTACGTGATAAAGCAGTTTAGAATTTACAAATGTGATCTTGGACTACGTAAACGGAATACATCTGGGCAAAAATAACGATTATCTATCCACGTGACGTCTTAAGCCTTGAGCTGCTTTCCGGCGTTTTGCATCTTCTCGCCTAAGAGGGCAAATCTTAGAATAAGTAAGATTCATATATGAATGCTTACCAGCGGCATCACGAGCGCCCTTGCACTTGTCGGCGGCGCTGTCGACGGCATCCTTGACGGTGTCGGCGGCTTTCTGCTCTTCCGACTTTCCGAGAACCGTGTCCTTCAGATCGCTGGCTGCGTTCTTCGTGGCATCGTAAGCGTCAGACATCTTCTCCTTGACTTGCTCCATGATCGGTGATGGGTATCTGAAGATGGCGACGGGATGAGTAACGCACAAAAATCGCAATGGTGTTCGATCCTTTCCGTTACGCCTTTTATAGCGCGGGAAAGCCCTGCTTGGGGGTGGAGTTCTCACGGGATTTGGACCAAAATAGATGCTTTGGCGTGGAAAACAACTTTTAAAGTTCATACATCGTGCACTCTTGTTTATCCGTATTCTAATAGTTCGAAGTTGCAGCATGCATACCGGAGCAAAAATTTCATTTATACTTTTAAGGAATGGTCCGTGGAATCAATAGCTCAGTAGTCGTTGTTTGCAAATCGCTAAACATTAAGGCTAAATCTTGCAATGAACATAGTCACCGTTCTGCAATGTGCACTTCGTGTTTTGGTAAACAGAAAAAGGGCAAACATTCAAAGAGCAGTCGGAAAACAACATCAGAGTGCCCTTCGAAAGCGTCCGATTTTCGGTCAACTACGTTTTGAAACGAGCAAAGTCCGGGCCCTGCTATGTTTTTCAATGATCACTGTCCTTAAGGATCTTTTGATTAGGTTTTAAGGGAAGGGCTTATTAGTCTGTGGGACTCGTTAGGCTCACTCTTCTATGGAGGTTAATTGTACCAGTGGTATTTATAAAGAAGCGTGCAATCTTCGGCCATGGGCGACGACTCCTTGCTATGAAATAAAAACAGATTTCTTCATTGTCAGCCTTCAGGAGAAAATGACATGAATTATCACTGTCCTTGAACATTGTCCATATGTGCTCGAATGAAAGATGATGCCCTGTAGTTTCGATCGTTGTGGGTTCTCAGCATTAAAATTGTTTCGTTTAGTACGCTCTAAAACAGAGGAAATTGCAGCAAAAATAAATCATTTTTGCTGTTCCGTCATCCGTTGCAATGATCTCTAATCCACCACAGCTCACGTCCAAAAAATAACACTGTGGATAAACAGAAAATAAAAGTCCAGGAGCACTTTTCCGTTCTTTTGCCAGAAACAAAAAATAGACACATTCTTTGATTGTTTCCGGACCATTCTTCAAGTGTCTGTGGACTGTTTTATAAAAAATTGCGCGTTGCTGCAAAAATTGATATAAAATTGAAACGTAAAGCTCCAAAAATTGTAACAGGACAGTTCGTAACAACTGACTAAGGTAGAGAGCAAACAACAATAACATTTTATTGCATGATCTTTCCAGTAAGATGTTTCCAGTAAAGAAGTAATACAAAACACTTAAAGATCCAGAAAACCATGCAGTTATCACTTTCTGCCATTCACCCTCGCCACCGGCTGCCTTGACACAGTGGTGACCTTGTTCTCGCTGCGGACAATTGGTGCGTAAACTTTCCTACGTAGTGATCTGAAAAATGAGTGTATTAGCGCTGTGAAAATCAAATCGTAAGGCAAAAATGTGCATTTGCAGGTTTCAGAAGTGTTTTTGCCATTTCTCGTGTTAGCAGTATGAAACACAAAGCAAAAATATATTTGCAGGAGCGCATTTGCAAGTTGCTTATTTCGCGCTTGACCTAGGCCTACACTCGTGTCACTGTACTTACGAGTTTATAACCAACGTTGAAACGGCAAAGATTCCACAATCCAGAATCCACAGAATCATAATCAGGATGGACGCCAGAGTATGACTCGCGATGTGGGTACTTCCCCAGAAGAAGCAGAAGAGATACGCGCACTCGTAGATAAATGACACCACTGCTATCAATAGTATCTTGATTTCGACCGTACAGCTAGCAAAGGTTGTACCACCGCCACATCTCATCTGAAATGGAACTTATTTAAGCATTCTAGCTCTATCTCACCCTTATCAGGCAAATAAAGATGACCACGTAGATAATTAAATTTGCTGAGGAAATAAAAAAGTCGAGGACCATTTCCAACGTCAGCATGGCCATAGATTCGCTGTCCGGATTGTAGTTCCAGTCCAGGCAGCTGTTGTAAGCGAATCCAAAACCTGGTGTAAGGAATATAACCAAGTAGAGGAGCGCTATTGCCACAGAGAAGATGGTCAGCACCCAGAAGGATACGGTACTGATGGTGGCACCAGATCGTGTGACGAAAATAAGCGCTCTATCTACTGCCAGAGCCATTGAGGCGCCTTGTGCTAGGAACCATCCAGAAGTTAGCCATGCTCCGAAGATCTGGAATATTTTTGAAGATTACTATGTGGTGAAAATTTATAGGTAAACTGGACATTAAAACAAAAGGGAATTGATGTACTTCAACAAAAATTTTAATATCTTTTTATGTTATGAGGATCTCCCCATCAAACACTTACCTTCTCTACATGGAAGGGTACGGTAGAGGTTATCGTCATGACACCTCCCGCGATGTGAGAGCACAACTGCATCATGCAACCAACGATCATGACTTTTATTATCCGATAGGTCGTCGTTCTAAACTCTTTATGTCGCAAGATAGCCTGAACAACATATACATATTTTTGCAGTCCTTGAGCTCTTACCGATAAAACTAGACCGTTCAACACAAAGAGACCAACTGACAGAAGACAGTACGCACATCCGATGACTATGCGAACTACAGGACCTGGCATGACCAGCGCTGTTTACCAAACTGACCTGGTTTGTCCAGAAGGAGAGTCATGCGTGCCTACTTCTATCCGAGATCTCACAGATCGCTCAAAACTACATGTTTTCGAATATGCATTGTCTGTTCCTTGAACTGTGTGGGTCCGTTCGCTGGATTGAGGGTTAGTGAAAATACAAACTAGGGAAAGGGAATTTTTTTGGAAGAGCTGTTGTGAAAACTGGAAACGCAATAGTGACGCAAAGACTTAGTATCTGCGATTTCAGAACAGTCGTGGATATGCCTAAGGAATTTTTTTAGAGGTTTTTAACACTTGTCATCAAGTTACCACTAAATACGAAAAATTGTACAGCAAAACGAAGTGGAATATCGAAAAGCAAAGAGGAACAAAGCGGGTTCAAAAATTCATTGATATTGATATATGAACATTTATATATGAAGATCGACATCGAAGATCGACAAAGAAGCAAAATCTTTCCAAATGTTTCAAATTCAACAATTTTTGGTCACAAAATTTCATCGTCAATGATTATTCATATCAAACTATTATTCATATCGACCTATGCGTATAAGCAGTGTATTTACTTAATTCTTATTTACATTCTTCAAAGTGAAATCGCTTGTTATATTGTTGAAAGTGGAAATCAGGTGGCGTATACCGACAATAAGCGAAACAACACGGAACCCTTTCGACAATGATTCATCTTGAAACGTGGCTGCACTTGATATTCTTGCACGTCTACTTCCGTTTACCTACATCACCTCTTATTTACGAGTAAGTGCTGTCAAACGTTGAACTGTCGTTAGTGTGGGAAGTCTGATGCATTTGTTTTGGAGGAAGTCAACGCGATCTGACATAGCTAGCTGTCGCAGTTTCCAGCTGGTTCCCAATGTCTTGACGATGGATGCACCTTAATGAGGTCGATCGTGGAGAACTGAGTGACGTTGGCACCTTTGGTACCTCTATTTAGAGAACATCTCATTTCAAAAGAAAATTATGACGTCCTGCAGCTGATTGTTAGTGACGGTGGTCGGAACCTTTTTATCGTGTTCTTTACAAGGACCGCAGACGGACCTTACGGTAGCGTAAACACACCTAGAATAGCTGGTGTTCTCTTTACACATGTGGGCTACACACAATATATTGCTTTTTAGAGCTGAAAACGGGCCACTTCCTTTGGTTTTATAATATTTACGATTGGAGAAAAACTGAGATGGCGGTTCGGTAGCTGCACCTTCTCTGTCTCTAACCACGAAAGATCGCCTCTCGTTCGAATATCTATTGCTATTCTAGAAGCTTTTTTTGCAAACCTATCCAAAATTTATCAGCCGACAATCGTCAATATGTCATGGTAAAAAAAATTCATAAAAATTAAACAGTACAGCAAGAGATGACTGACACATACTTTGTTTCTGGCAAGGGTCCAAGAATGTCGGATCCATCGGTCATCAACAGTGTGGGAGACCGATGCATTTCTTTTGAAGGAAGTCAACGATCTGACATAACTAGCTGTCGCAGGTTCCCACTGTCTTGACGATGGATGCACCTTAATGAGGTCGATCGTGGAAAAGTGAGTGACGTTGACTCCATGGCCGCTTTTGCACCTTTTTTAAAGAACATCTCTTTCAAAGATTTAGAGAACAAAAATTTAGAAAAATAAATTTAGAGAACAAAAAAATTATGACGTCCTGCAACTAACCTTTCGTGACGGTGGTCAGAACGTTTTTGTCCTGTTTTTGACAAGGACCGCAGACAGACGATAGCGTACAAAAGTAGTAAGCGTACAAAACTACGGTAGCGTAAGAAAATCGTACAAAATTTAGCACTGCAGCAAGTGACTGCTGACATATACTACGTTTATGCTAAGGGTCCAAGGATATCGTTCACCAACAAAAAGAGCTTAAGCTGTACATGATTATACTATACAGAACGGATCGTAATCTTATATGTATCTCAGAAACGTCATGTAAAAGAGGCCCGTTTTTAACCCGACAACCCAATAGATATGAACGGAAAAGTTAAAAGAGGAAACAAAATGCAAAAATGAAACTTTTTGTACACAGTGGTTATTTTTCAAGGAAAAGATACATCAGGTAGGAGTGTGTTTTAAATTAATTCGAAACAGGGGAACTCCACGATGATCTGTGTATGAACAGGCCGAAAACTGAAAATAGTTTTGAAATGTACATGATCTCTATGAGTGTTATAAATCCCCGAACTTTGTGGTTGCTGATACGAGAACATACAGCAAACTGCCGAAGCCACCTCGTCTGCGACATAGCCGAAAAAGTGCGTTTAAACCACAATTGCGCTATATCGAACAACAATTGTACGGAGGTTATTTATGAATATTCGAAATACGAATGTCGCGACATATAAACGTCGCGACATAGCTGTCTACGACCTGAAGTTCACACTACCCACCACCATATACTTCAATACGTCATTCTCCCTGATCTTCCTATATGAATGGAGTTCGCTGAACTGACTACCATATGCATAAGCAACTGGCTGCTACTACTGTTGTGCACAGCGATTTTGGTTGGTCCTTAACGCTGAGAAACTTCCACATATTTTTGAAGCCTTTTTACTCATACCGTACTTGTATGGCCCGATTTGTACGCTATGTATTCCTGTCGACATTTAATTATAACTATCAGAGCTACTGTATTCATTAGAAGAAGAACAAAGCATCTCTATATCCGCCTCCAGACTGTTTTTGTGTTTTTGATGGACAAACAGAGGTGGGCGCCTCGGTGCTTTGAGGGTGTCAATCTCTGAGACACACATTTATTAAAGAAACATACACATTAGAGGAGATAAATGGGGTGTTCTAGAGGTTATCTACCATGAGGAAAACAGCTCTAACAACTGTACCCGCAAACTACACACACGCGCACCTCTGAATCAGAGTCTGGCTATCGACGAAAACAGTGTCCTACTGTGGGAACACCATTGAATTTGCGTGACGCACTTACTCTTGATTGCAGTTTGTCCCGCGACAAAATGTGTCCCGCCGTCGGCTCGAACTCTAATACAATGATGTTTACCTGTCCATGGACGAGCCGCCCTCGAAACAATAGAGGAAAATACAGATCTCCGCTTTTCTATTGTCTCATCAAGAAGGCGTATTCGGGTTGGACCGTACTTAAGCTTCCGTTCCCAGTTTCATTCACCGCAGCCACCAGAGCTGGAATTTCCTATAGAATCGTTGTTCGCTCTCTACTGCTACCCATTTTTTGGAGAAAACTATGTAAAGCTAATCTCCAAAAATTTTTCCAGGACCCGATGGATCTTCTACTTTTTCATCGCGACCAATATGAGCAACTCTACAGCTGCTCCTATATGAACGCATCGGAATGGGCCAAAGAAGGCAGTCCTAATGTGCCCTTAGGAATTCTCTACATCGTCATTGGCACTACATTTATCGTAAGGAGTCGATGTTTAGCAAAATCTTTTAACAAAAATTTCAGAGTCTCTACATGCTCTGCATCCGTGTAATGTGCACCAAACAACTACGGCAACACTCATGTCTCAAGATCATGATCCAGATCGGTATAACGGACATGGCGAATCTGGTGGCCAACTGCGTCTACACTGGCTATCTTACCATGATAGGCGCCGTCTTCTGCACCTCTCCCCTGCAGCAGTACTTCGCCGGCTCCTACATCATGTTCATCTGGTGCACATGCAGCCTAACTTCTGTGCTCCTTTCCCTTAACCGTGCCCTGGAACTGATGTTCCCCAAAAGAATGTACTTCCTCTTCGGCGGATGGCGCGTCTACGCCTGGTTGATCTTTCCATGGATCTACGGATTGTATTTCGGCATCTACACGCCATCTCCTTCCTTCAGCACCAAGGTCTACGCCTGGTTCTTCGATCCTTATTTTGGCATGGACCAGCTTCAGATCGACAGAACCTATGTAAGCAGCTGAACTCCAAAATCAAATACCATATTCTCGTTTCAGTATTCCAGCCCGCCGCATTCGTATCACAACATTGGAACGTCCATCGTATTTTCCATTCTCTACGCTATCCACTTTGGAACTCTTTGGTGGAAGACCAGATTCTCCACGAGCGAAAATATGGGAAAAACGCGCAAGAGGGTAAGGTGAACGTTTTTCTACATCTTGTTCAGCTATTTGCTTTAGCTCTTCATCCAGTCCTTTCTCATCAGCACCATCAACTTCTCGGCTTGCGTTTGCTACGTTCTCATCGAGCATATCATGCCTCCAAAGATTATCATCCTCATAGCTCACTTCCTTTGGATCTGCTGCAACTGTATGTTCTGACTCTAGCAAGTCAAGGGTTATAAAAACGATTTCAGGCGGTCCCGTTATTATCTACCTGGTCGTCAACAAGACCATTCAGGCCGAATTCATCCGAACGTTTATCCCCAGAAACTTCCATTCCAGAAGTAAGCACCCCTCCGTAAATATAGATTGTTAACTTTCTCTAATTTTAGTGATCGCGCCTACTTCCATGACTTCACCTCCTGAGAAGTCCAGGGCGAAGTCCTCCACCACGTGATGGGCCTTTCTGCACATCTCACAATAATTCCTGAAACAACTTATCAAAAATTAATGAACGTTCTCTTATATCAACCTGTGCTAAATTGCTGTTTTCCTGTCAAATATTTGTTATGGTACAAGCTAAGAATAAATTGGAGAATCAATTGGCATTTGTCCACTTGTTCCATGAGACAATGGGAAAGCCGGAAAAACATAAAATTACATATATCCTGTCGTGTATGGGCGAGATTGCTGGTTTCAGTGGAAAAACATGTAATTAGGTACATTCACTGAACTGTACCCTGTGTGTTTGTGATAAAAAATAGTTGTTTGCGAGCCGCGGTGAAGAGGTGAAAGTAGAAAAAAGGATCCAAAAATACACGAATGTAAAATGTAAATAAAATGGATCACGATCATGTTACGAATGAGGTGACAAGCGGTCTTGCAATATATCATTACTTATCTTACAATACATCATTACCTGCGATAACATCGGCAAAATGATAGGATAGCCAACAAATCGGTATTTTGCAACACTGAGAGACGGAAAAGTTAGAATCGTAAGAGCTAAAATGTATTGTCGTCTATTGATTGCTTTCTAGATGTAAGTGGATCCTCCGTGAAATCGTATATTTCGAATTCAAATACGAGGCAATAGCACTTCCCGTGCTGTAAAAGATACCACTAGTGCAATTTAAGGTATTAGCATTCATTGACAAATGATTTTAGCTTTTTTCATTGATAATTGATATTAGCATTCGTTGATCAGCTCCAAAAATATGTTTTTCACCCTCGCAATTCGATTCTGACTAAGAAGAAAAATGACCGAAATTATTCTATTCCAGTTTTTTAGTGCAACTCCTATAAACACCAAAAAGAGTACATATGCTGAGAATTTCTGCCTGATTCAGAGGCTAGGACGTAAACGAACACGTGTGGTGCAAGATAACAGGTGCTACTAAAGCACAAAACAATTTAAAGAGGCGTTATCCACGCAGGTGCATTTTGAACGTCCAGGACTGCTGAGTCGTAATGTGATTAACCACATTACAAATGCGTTTTCCTTTCTCTTTGGTAGATATCTGCTGACGCCAGGAATAAAGATGTCCTTATTAAAAAAAAAAAACTTATTCAGATGTCCACATCGCAGTGCGCTCTTGGGCAACTCTTCGCTTCGAACACCTCTTATCGAGTACTTTCCTACTACCACATCGTTCTTTGTTTGTTAGGGACCGCGAGCATTTTCATTATTGTAAAAATTCAGGTACTTGACATCGGTTATTGAGCAAACTAAACATAAGCAATTCATAGAGAAACAAATTCTCGCTCCATCGCAATGTCAAAGTGATCCTGGGACTACATCTACTGTACTCGTTTACTCAAAGCTTCGGCTTTGTTGCGGTACATATTGCCGACTTGATCAGGTACGTGGAAAAATAGCCGCAAAAATCTTTAAAAACAGAACCAAAAAAATATAAGGCTTGCTATAGGAAAACTGCATAATTATCAAAAATGAAACATCATGAAAAATCCATATTTTAAGGCTATCTCCTAAACATGACGACCCATGTGACTACCTCCTACCGGCAGCATATGTGTTCAACTTCCGTCAAGTACCTGTCCTTGGAATCTATGGCCAGATCGTCACAATCGCTTGCATTTCAGTAGAACGGACGTTTGCTAGCGTCTTGAAACACTATGAGAAGAGACAATTCACACTTCTTGTTGTTATGCTCGGCGTAGGACAGGTAAATATACAATTTTTCCACTTACAAGCAAACGCCTGTTTAAGTTCATCTTTATAATCGGCGCGTTTTACGTATTTCTCGCCGTTGATGTGGACTGGACAAGTAAGGTGGCGGCGTTTAACGTGAGACTGGAAAATAGCGTTTGGAAGTTTAAGGTAGGTGATATCCATATAGGTTAAAGAGACATATCATCAAGAACAGCAACTTGTATGGCTGACTCACATCGTTAATCACATTTTTGCACCGTCTAATTTCATACTTAGACATACTGAGTTATCCCGGACAGTTCGTACTCCATTAGTGTCAGTTTTCTATCAGTTTCATTTCAGTTTGTCGTATTTCTCGGCGCGGGAATCGAATTATTATCCATCATCTCCTTTCACATCCTCCTGTTCGTCAACAAAAGGCGTCGCGACCAACTGAGAAACGAGTCGACGTCACTCAGTCTTTCTGATCGGTACCAAGTCGCCGAGAACGTTAACGTCATGAATCTCCTTCTTCCCGCGGTTTGGACTCACTTCTTGGTGTATGGCACAAGCTGCGTGACGTTGATGCTACTGGACCATGTGAGGACAAAAGAGTCAAAACATGAGGTCATTCTACGTTTCAGATCGTCGACCAAACGGATAAAGTCGCTACAGCTACCTTCCTCGACGCAGCGAATATACTCTCCTACTACCCGATATTTATAGCCATATTTATGTTTAAGAAGTACGCCAAAACCCGTCGCAATTTGTTTAACGCAGCAGATGTGAACGGCCGAGTGCAGCCAAAGAAGAATGAAGGAGATGTGCACTTCGAGTACCTGAAGGCAATGGTTTTCGAAAAACCGATTCAGAACCGAATAACATTTTCCATGAAATATGTATGTTGTAGCTAAAGGGGCGTAAATGAAATCTTGGCGGCTTGGGCGTTTGTTGTTAGTGCTTCGTCTCAATGAAGTGGAAACGTAATCGATTCTAATAATGTTCCCTAGGACTTTATTTGAAGTGAAAACAAGTTTCAGAATATCAAAGTTATAGTTCATTTTATTTTCCCGAGGTATGGCTTGGATTCGGCAGGGTGATCCATCGATTTTATTTTTTATTTTTGATCTGACTGATAACTACCGTTTAGCTGAGTGTCGCTTTGAGCCACATAGGAACCTGGAATATTTTTGGACATGTTATTCCTGGAAAGGAGCGTAAGACTCTATTCACACTTCCACTTCATTCATCAAAAATTTAGCAACCTTTTCATCTGGTTTCTTTGTGTGAGTTAAATTTATTTTTTCTTTATTTTTGGGCCACGGGTTCGGCAACATTCGTTGTGAGTTTGAACAGTGGTCGCTTCAGCACCTCTGGCGATGACAAGCGACGACTGACGTCGGTAGATTGAAGGGTCGTAATCTGTGAGTTACTCTGTACTTGCAGCTTGTTTTGGAAATGTGGGAAACCAGGAAGTAAACTATTTTTGAGTCTTGTTGGCAAAAAGGAAAGAAGCATCCCATATAGGTGAACCTTGTCGTGTTGGTGATTTTATAGGGACTTGAACTTTCCTCGAAATATTCGCAAGAGATCAGATGCTAAAAAATGGAACAGATTAGTACAATCGCTTCGTTTCTTTGCCCTCAAAATGTCATATTGCGTAAACACTGATATCTACCACAAAGCGGTTGGTTTTTGGCGCTTGCTCACCATGTTTTCACTGCTATAAGCTTGACAAATTTTTGGAGTGTTGGCTGCTTTCCCGCTACGTGGAAATTAGTTGTTTTTCTTACGCAAATACAATACGTTTCGTATTAATTAATTTTCTTTCTTCTCGGTTCCTGCGACTTGAGAGGAAGTTAATGAGAAACGCAGATGTTTTAATATCTGTCACGTTTATTTACTACAGTATAATCATGAAACTTGAATTCTCTTGAAAGCACCTGCACAGCGGAGAGCCATAAACAGGCAAAGAACGATAATGCGACTATACTGTCCACGGCTGTACATCTTATAATGAAGATCTCCTAATAAAAAGACCAAAGGAGTTAGAATAAATTGCAAAAATGACCAAGATTACATTTGTTAGGAATCGAGTGTAAATACATAGCATTGCTTCTGATTTTGAGCTTGTGAACCGAATTTAATTCGTAGTAAACACTCGATGAGAGTAATTTAAGCGTGGTTAAGCACAACAGCGGAATTCTCGATAGGCGCATTATGCCTGATTAAATCCTCGACGTCAGAAATGAGGGTACTTTTCTTGCCTCAGCGGCACATGTTGCCATGGCAAAGTAATTTTGTAGTAAAGGTTATCGTTTAAACCTCTTAGCATAAGGCAGTTAGTTTCCTCCCTCCCGCGTTTCTAATAACTCTCTCTACTTCATTGACCCACTAGTGTTTGTTTAACATTTCTGGAGTTCCCTTTCACATAGAGTTCATGTTTGCTGAAGTTTTCAAGAGAGGCGTGGGATCCATATTTCAGATGGACCCAAAACTGAACTTAACGGCTTCTCTTCGGGACATATAATTTTCAGTTGTACTCTTTACACTAGAATTGACATTACGCTGTGACATCACATACATTTATTGTGCTTTCGGTTCATTTCAATATAATCTGTAAAGTACAAACAGAAATGTCAATTACAGCAAAAGTTAGCGTTAGGTTGCGATCAAAGTACTTGTGCATTGTTTCGGTTTTTGGTCCAGTTCGGGTGATCGGTAATATGGAAGCTCAGCTCAAACATGTCTTTCGTCTTTTTCTAGCCCTCTTTGATCATAATATTTTTGTCCCTACATAGTTCTTATTTCATATCTCGTTAGTTGGCATGTTAGCCTCACTATGGGCTTGTTAAGCAAACAGTTAGGTCGAGTTCTCGTTTATTTTTGATGGTGAACTCCTCCGGCTATTTCTCTGCCAGCGACAAAGTATTTCTAGTGTACGGGATTCTGTTCTGTATACGGTATTTTGCAAATTGAAGATGACCAGCACCAACCCATTATTTTTTTTCTCTAGGTGATAGCTCTTATAGGTCGAGTTCTCGTTTATTTTTGGAACTGAACTTATCTGCCAGAGAGCATTTCTAGTGTATGGTATTCTGCTCTTTTTCGAGATTTTTTGCCAAATCGAACTGCAGTTTTGATCAGCTGGACCGCGTGGCCATGAGCGGTCACAAAACAAAGCAATTAGTTCAGTACATCATCGTCGGCTAATCTGTTACAGAAGACGAACAACCAGATGTTAAGATGAACAATTCGACATGTCTTCTCGCCCATGAGTTGACGACCAGCTTTGCCCGTAGATTGGTGACGTACTACTGTATTAGCGTTTCGATTCTTGCAACCGGTAGCGGCATACTGTTAATGAAAATGCAGGTTGGCTTAAAGTAAACAATATTCTCAAATAAATCCATTGTATAGAAGAACGTATTTCCCTTCCACAGAAATTTGAAAATCGTTCTCTGCATCCACATGTTCTACTGTTTCCAGCAAAGTCTGGGCTTTGGTGCTGTACATATAGCCGATCTAATCAGGTAGCCTGAGAGATTACAACGCCAAAAAGTGAAAGCGTTCAGATTAACAAAACATCATGATGATCCATGCGACTACCTCCTCTCCGCCGCCTACGTCTTCAATTTACGCCAAGTTCCAGTAATCGGAATCTATGGTCAAATTCTTACACTGGCTTGCATCTCGGTCGAACGCATCTGGGCGAGCGTTGTGGAAAACTATGAGAAGAGGAAGCTAACCTTAGGTATAACGCTTCTGTGTGCAGGACAGGTCAGATAGATACTTGAGTGGATACGACTGATTGTGCAAGTTTTCAGTTTGTTGTTGCCGTGACGGTGTTTTATGTATTCCTCGCAGTTGATGTGGACTGGAGCAGCCAAGTAGCTTTATTCAATGTGCGCTCAGATGGAGGCGCTTGGAAATTTAAGGTACGTCCTGTTTGAGAAATTTTTGCTCCATTGGTGTGTTAACATCTCTATTTTCTGCTTTAAATTTTAGCACTCGAGCGGATCTGATGAGCCAAACGTTATAAGCCGCTTTTGTTCAATGAATCTAAGCAAAACATCTTTCTCATATCTTCCGATTTTTGCCACTACGGATGCCAAACGATATAGGCCGCCTTTGTCCAATATATCTAAGCGAAACATTTTTCTTGTATCTTCTAATTTTTGACAGTATTAAGACCTTTCCGATTTATTCCGTTTAACCTTCAAGTTTCCAATTCAGCTAATCGTCTACTTCGGCACCGTCGTCGAAATTCTCTCTATCATCGCCTTCCACGTCCTGCTCTTCGTGAACAACCGCCGTCGGGGCCGCTTGCAGCGCGACTCGCTCCACTTCGTCGGCTTGTCGGCGCGTTATCAGATCGCCGAGAACGTCAACGCCATGAAGCTGCTCGTACCCGCAGTCTGGATGCACTTCATTGTGTTCGCGGCAAACGGTGTCTCTTTGATGCTTTACGATCGTGTGAGTGTCTCAAAGACCAAACGTTGAAACGATGGCAAATTTTAGTTTGGCGATAAGTCGGACAAGGTGACAAGTGCGGTCTTCCTGGACGCATGCAATGTGTCGTCGATTTATCCGATATTGATGGCCATATTCATGTTTGCGAAGCATCCGAAAGCTAGAAGGAACCTTCTGATGAGTGGAAAAGGCCAACCGGGAGGGAGTGGTGTCGAACCTCAAAAGGACGAAGCAGATATCCACTTTGCGTATTTAAGGGCAATGTTTCTGGAGAAGCCACAGGATGGAGCCAAGTGTAATAGAACAACGCTGAAGTACTGGTGTTGTTGCTGAAAATAGCGTTGCGTTGTTTGTCTGAAGTTCGTAGATTTTTGTATAAATACGTTGTGTTCTATTGCACTTGGGTCGTCGTGACATCATCTTGAACGCGTATAATATGGATCTGTCTTATACTCCAAATCATAATATAAGTACGAAATCAAATTTACAGGGAACACAGAATCAAATTTTCAGGAAACGTGGCTGTTTTATACATACAACAAATATACAACAGCTACACAACAACCATTTTTGTGCTAATGCTCTATTTTAGCTCATCTATACCATGAAGCAAAAGTTGGGATTACTTAATTACCCTCTACAATTCGTATGCGTTTTGTTCGTTTCACCCCTTAAGCGTTTGTTATTGGTTGAAAATAAAGTGTGGATTTCATATTCCAGTCTAAAACCTCCTATTGAAGTTTGCCAAAAAATTTTTGGACAATTCGTTTAACCCCTTAAAATTCAATTCGTTGCTGTAGTAGCAAGACAAAGAGCTCCTAAGCTCCTTATCAGCAGTACCCATTCTACACCTGCAGACGTAAAGCGAATAAAGTAGAGAGTGGTATCATTTCTTTCGCCATATTGCACGATGAAGCTGCTCCATATCCTTCTCCTTCTCTGCTTCTTCGCCATTGCCCAGGCCGGATTCATCTGCATGGGATGCCAGGCTTTGGTAGGAAAACTCGAGGAGACTATCGAAGACGACGAATTGCCCATTGAGAAGAAGGCTAACCAGATCTGCAACGACCTTTTCGGCCACGGCGATGGAGTTCTTGGAACTATGGGTAAGTGCTGGAAACAGATGAAATTTGTGGTGAGAAATTCTCGAATGGGGTTCTCGACTAAAAGCGAGCTGACGTTAAAAAAATCAGAATTAAAAATTATTATTTTCTTCATCGTTTTTCATCGGGTGTGTTTAGTTGTTCAAATTGAATCAAATATTCCATATTTTTGTTGATCATGCTTTTTTTCCTTTTGCATCTTTATGAATTCTTTCATCATTCGATCAAATTAATATGAAAGGTACTCGAATAAAAACTTTCTGACTTGTAAATATTTAACTAAATCTCTAACGAAATTTTGTCGTCGTAAGAGAGTTCCTGGGACTGTGGGAAAGAACATGGAAACCTGTCAACAAATTGTTTATCTTCCTCGGCGTTGGGTAATCGATCAAGGGTTATTCAATAAAAGTGAGCTGAATCGAAAATGTCTATATTTTTGAGCCATATCGTGCGTTCGAAGATCGAGTTACATTTTTGCTTCACTTTTGCGGGTCCTGAACGCAACGCAATACTTTACCCGTTTAGTTTCCTTTACGAAAATTCAATATTCCCTATTTTAAGCCAATTTAAGGCTTTGAAAAAATGGCAGTTCTTATTCTTACTTTCTGGTTTATTTTAGATCAGGAATGTAAGAACCTTGCGGACAACGAAATCGAAAAGGTCGAGGACGACATCCGTAATAAGGATCAGCCTGTGAAGGTGTGCAGAAAGATGCGCTGCTGCAAGTAATTCTCATATAATATGGAAATAATCTCATGTGATAAAGTGGTGTTTACTTTTGTGTTTCTGGTATGTATTTGACAGCGTCAGGGTAAGGTAAACAGATAATACTAATATCGCGCATTCCATACCATATTAAAGGAAACTATGAAGATAATGACAGTGTTTTCTGTCATAATATTTGGAGTGGGCACTCTAAGTACTTACTTTAATACGGATTTACCAAACAAAACAATATTTTTGGCACCGTATAAAATCTGACAGTATAGCGTCCACAGATGTGTCCTCCAAGCATGCGTCTTGCATACTGTTTACTTGTCGCCGCCAGCCTCATTTCCGTAGTGGAAGCTGGCCTCTTGTGCGATATCTGCGTCAGAACCATATCTGGGATCATCGAGGAGGTTTACCATTCCGCCGGCACCATCGACGACGTCTTAGGATACGTGTGTGACAAGATGTTCCATGACAGCATTACGAGTAGGTGCATCTCATGTTAACATATTATAAGATGGAACTTCTAGGAACTGCTTGCAAAGCCATAGTTGATGGTTTTGTGGAGACTATAAAACAAGCGATTGAGCGGAAAGAAAGCCCGGAAGCTGTCTGTCACTTTATTGGATCCTGCGGAAACACTACGGAGTTATTACTTGCAGAACGTTCTTTGGAATGAAGTTGTCAATTTTTGTGAGATATTGATCTGTCCTATCTTCTGTCAGTTTATTAATAAAACGGTTAATTTTTGAATGTTGGAGTTTGCTATCTGGCTCGTGGCTCGTTCTCGAAGGGATGAAGAAACGCCAATATTATATAGCCAGATGACGGCTATACTTAAATCTTTGCGGTTAGTTGACCATGCAGGTAGTTAGATTTTGGGCTACCTTGCTGAAGAAATCAGCTAGTTATCTGACCAGTCTTGCATTGGCGTTGGAAGTTTTGGTTAATTTACACCGATGATCGTATATTGGTCGGAAGCAGCTCTCCAATTTGCTAAGCGCTAATCGTTTCAGATTTTTGTCATTTTGTTTCGCTTTCATAACTAAAATTAACGCCATCGCCGGGTTGTTCGTACGATACAATGATAAATGCTGACACGGAAGATAACAAAGTACATGACCAAAAATATCTAAAAGCTCGTGGATCAATATATCTACCATGGATTGCATCACTCCTCTTCTTAAGTAGCGACACTAGATGAAGACAAATGACACGTGATTAGCCATTATCTCTCAAGGCCGGCGCAAAATGTTAGCCAGCTCCTATAAGAACGACGGTAGTGTTCCACTATATCATCGACAGCGGTGCGGAGAGCTTGGACGATGAAGCTACTGATCTGCCTGTTTATTATTGGCTCACTTCTTCCCATCGCCAAGGCCGATAGCCCTTTGTGTCAAATATGCACTGTCATAGTGGGAGCTGTGGAAGAGGCTCTTGAAGACGATCAAAACTCTATCGACGAAATCGGCAAAGACGTGTGCGATAAATTGTTCAAGGGTGATTTCTGGAAAGGTAGATTTGTTTCCCATATTCGCCCAACGTATCTCTTTGCAGAACTCGTATGCAAAACTGTCGTCGACGGAGCCGTCAGCCAGGCCGAAGAGGACATTAAAAATAAGGAAAAACCACAAATCATATGTGCAAAAATTCATTTGTGCTAAACGTTCAGAATAAAGTTGTGCATAATTTTTGTTCTTGTCTTGTACACAGTGTACACGATATAAGTAACCGTTAAAAATGTTTCTATCCCCAGGAAGTTCCGTTATTTAAGTCTTATTTAAGGTTGAATTTTTGAATTTGTTTCCTGTGTGACTAAAACAAATATCGAGTTCTCAGGACATCGAGAGAAATGTTCACAGGAAGATAACAAAGTACAGGACCACAAATACTTAGAGAGCTTGTTGATCCATGTGTACCGTGCATTGCATCACTCTTATTCTTACAAAGCTACATAATATGCACTCCAGTGTTGATTACGTGTCATCTCTGTAGGTCAGTTTGATACTTGTTCACATGTTGTTCTCATGACAACTGACATGTTCTTCATTCACCCTAGGCAAGTATGTGAAGTGCTTAACGAATTATGAGAAAGAACGATGAGAGCCAGTAATTAATGTACATTTGTGTATAAAATTTGCGCTGATCGAAACATAAAGAATAAGGCGCACAGTTTGTAAGCGCACAGTATAGGGTGACAATCATGTTCAGAGTACAGTTATTCTGCGGTATTATTTTGCAAGCAATATCAGAATTCAATAGAAGTCGTACCTCGTTTATATATAAATCATTCTCTTTCCTAGGATCGTACCTTCAAGTGGTTCACGTCGCTTCATTCTGTTTATTTTTGCTTGCGAGCATTTAATTCAATGAGCATAGATTTTTCAAAATCACACGAATATTCTCAAATTGTTCTATTTTTGCCCGAGGAATAGAACGGTTCTTGTTTACGCATAAATCATTCTGTGTCTTAAGCTACCTACCTTATAGTACATTTTGTACACGTGTGACCGTTATCACTGCTTACCGGTACAATAACATTAGTGCCTCATAATTCCCATAAAAACAGGCGAAGTGCTTTGACAGATCCAGTGTGTGGAGTGGTTCTCTTGCGATGAAGCTTCTACTCTGTGTTCTTATTACTGTTTCTGTTGTTTCTCTCGCCAGGGCTCAATTGAGTCCCCTGTGCCCGATGTGCTCTTCCCTCATCGAAGCGGTGGAGGGAGCTCTTGGAAGCGGTGAAAGCTCAATCAAGAAAATTGGCAAGGAAGTGTGTGACAAGTTGTTCGGCAGCGATCCCTTGAAAGGTAGGAGTCGATTTTTGGATTGCATAGAATATGCTAATTCTAGGTGCTTTGTGCAACAGTGTCCTTAACGGTGCCAGCGCTGGGGCGAAAGATGACATTCTGAATAAAGTGAAACCGGAAGACATCTGCAAGAAGCTATTTTTCTGTTAAGAGTGTACGGTCATGCTCCGTCAAACATTTTTAACTTTCTTTGTAAGTGATTTGCGTCCGTGACAATAAAGAAGCATTCAAAATCAGCTGAATTGTACCTTTGTTAACATGGGCACAATTATAGAACATGTAATTGCAAAAAAACCGTAGATCATATTTTTGTCATTACAACAGAAGACCTAAATAAAACTCTCTAAGGACATGATAAACCAAGTAGCGTGTAGCTAATTCAGATACTCTTACGTTGAATCTACTTCTTTTATCACATCTATGGCATGGGTTAGTTCGATGAAGAGGTTGAGAAACGAATAGAACGTATTAAATTCAGTTTCTCGTGTGATTTTTGAGGGACCGATGCGCGCACACCACATAAGCACTGGGCAAACGCCAGTAAGCCGAACTACGCTGGCAGCTGTTATCGGCATACTTGTCGCTTGCGCTATCTTTTGGGAAATTCTGTGAGGATAAATTCTTACTGTAATTTTTGCAGCTTGAAATTGTTGTATCACTCGCCACAGTGGCGCATATCTCATTGGTCTACTCGACCATTCTGTCACGGTAAAATCTCTAAGAATGGTTGCTTAAGTGATAAGATCAGCGTTAAATTTTGTGTGCGATGTTCAGATATCGGTCATGTACTTCTGCTGGTTTGACAAAGGATGATAACGTTTTTTATCCGCTACACGTGCTCTGCTGAAGCAGTAATCACTTCGGGACAAGTAAAGGTAGCTACAATGTAGTCGAATTTTTGCCACATATCAATCAAGAACTGACAAGAACTATGCAGGTAAGGACAAAAATCAAAGGAACCTTCCACACGAACGGAGCACTGTTTCAGTCGTGATCGCCTCCTATTGTCACGTTCGATCCTTATCGCCCTCTCACTTTAATGACAGACACGTACTCGATTGAGAAGTAGATTTTATGGCCAGGTGCACAACTCAACTACCACGAAGGATTTTTGAGTCTTGGAAAGTTGTACAGATCGAATGATCGGCCGTCATTCCCGTCATTCCACTTCTCGTTTTTTGCCTTCGCTACTATGGACTTCAGCTGCAACTAATGCCGATACAACCAATTAGCAGACTGGCGCGCGATAACGTCAATCACCAGGAGCGGTGATCCGGTAACGGTCTTATCACTTACCTAAGGCGCCACAACTCCGTAGATGGCGCGACACGGAACTACGGGTAGCCATAAAAGCGGCCATCGGGTGCAGATCTCCACATTCGGACTCGAATTCACTTGCAGTCATGAAGCTCCTCGTCGCTCTCCTCTTCGTCTGTGGCCTCGTCGCCGTCTCTGAAGCCAACATGTTCTGCCAGCTCTGCGAAGACCTCATCGGAGGTGTCGAAGCCGAGGTTGAGGGAGACGAGACCAACATCATTGACGTAAGTCCAAGAAGGCCCATGTCAGCTATTCAACCTGCGCATTACAGAAGGCCAACGCCGTGTGCGACAAGCTCACCAACAACAACCAGTTCCTGGACCCCATCTGCCGCAGCATCGTCGACAACTCCATCATGGAGGTTGAGGAAGACATCAAGAACAAGGAACCCCCCACCAAGGTCTGCAAGAAGATCCACATGTGCTAAACTCCGTGATTTATGTGTGCTAAAATAAATGGGTATTCTCAAAAGTTCTAGTGTGCTGAGGGTGTTTATCCGTAAGATTAGGATCAAAAACTAGCAGGATATCATCATGTGTAATTTCCATTTGGGTCAATCGAAGATTTAATTGGAATTAATCAAAGAGAATCAAAGGAAAGTACCAAAAGATTTTTGCTGCAAAATAGTTGCCCCCAAATTTGCAAACAACGTCACATTTATCTGCATATAGTTAGTGTGCTCCTTTCTCATTTGCTTTCTGCGAACTGCCAAAAAAATAGCTGACTCTGAGCTTAACGCTTCCTTATTGCCTTGGTCCGTGAGCACTCTACGCTGTAATCACCTTCAATGCTGTAAAACGGAGGCGCCTTATCAGGCGACTCATAAAATATTCGCAGTCCGAAACATTCTCGTGCTTTTATGTGTTTTGTGCTACGTAGTTGCCGCTTTCCGTTGAACAATCAACCTTTACGGGTGTATCAAACATGTAAACAGCTTTGGACATGCTGGCATTGAACTAGACAGTATCACTGAACAGTAACACGGACTGCAAAAATTAGTTAAGAGTTTATTAGTTTACTGTTAGTCATACATTATTTACGTCGTCGCTTTGCGTTGTTTACATACTTTCAGAACTCGATCAACAACAATATATCAAACCCGGCAATTACATGATGAGTTTTATGCAAAGGTGGAATATATCATTTTCGAAAAGGTGCATGAAGGCAGTCATTTTGAGCAAGTAGTAACTGTTGACACATAATTTTAATCGTCCAGCAGTTTGTCTATTCTAGCACCTTGTTACTTATGCGATGATTCTTATGAGGTCCTCTTTTGAGGTCATCAAAAATCATGCGAAACGGTGCATATGTATGCGTTCACGCAATTGATATGCTGATAGTTTTAAAATTGATAGTTTTAATGTTAATGACAGAGCGTTAAAGAGCAGCACTTGTAAAAATGAAAAATATTCGGTTGAATTGTAGGAAACGGTCTGCGCATTTCTCGTCCTACGAAAACTCATACATGCATGTATAAGCACGCATTTTTATGCAAAGGTGGAATATATTGTTTTCAAGAAGGTGCATAGAAGCACGCATTTTGAGCAACTAGTAACTGTTGACTCACGATTTTCATGGTGCAGTAATTTGTCCATTCCAGCACCTTGTTCCTTATGCGATGATTTTTATGACGTCTCGTATGGGATTTTCTCGCTGATTTCAAAAATGATCTAAAGTATTACTTATCTATGTGTTCGTGATAGTGTTACAATTGATAGTTTTATTGTTAAAAACAGGGCCTTAAAGAGCAGCACTTAATAAAAAAAGAAAAATATTTATTCCTTTGATTTGCAGGAAACGGTCTGCTTGTATCTCGTCCTATATGAAACCATATCTGTGCGAAAACTCGGTGAAGTATTTTCCATTCATTTTTTATCACCTAATGCGACAAATGCGGACGGCTTTTCACCCACTAACGTGATTACAACGCTGTAAAATTTTGGAGTGTAGCTCAGGCGAACACGTGATAAAGTCATCCCTCCGGGGCTTTCTATCCGGGTACGCCCCGTCCTGTGGTTCGATCGAGCGCCTTTGACGTCACCACCGAGATAGCATTGCGGAGGTCGGATTCTGTTTAAAAGACAACAAGTTGGATGAGATGATCACTTCCCAAGTCGAATCCAGCCATGAAGCTTCTCGTCGCTCTCCTTTTCGTATGTGGCCTTGTCGCCATCTCCGAAGCCAACATGTTCTGCCAGCTTTGCGAAGACCTCATCGGAGGCGTCGAAGCCGAGATTGAGGGAGATGAGACCAACATTGAAGAGGTAAGGTGACAAAGATAGGATCCTTTGTGATTAGGGAAAATTTCAGAAGGCCAACAAGGTCTGCGACAAGCTCACCAAGGACAACAAATTCCTGGACCCCATTTGCAAGAGCATCGTCGACAACGAGATCGAAAAGGTCGAGGAGGACATCAAGAACAAGGAACCCCCTACCAAGGTCTGCAAGAAGATCAAGATGTGCTAAGTTCTTTCGCTGCCACTCTACACTCGAACAATAAAGTTTTTGTATTCGATTTGTCCTTAACTATCACAGCGAGCCAGAAGAAGTTTCCACTCCTGAGGTTCCACAACGAAGAGAAGAGAGAAGTGTTCACGTGATTTTTGGTGACCCTTCTAGGTTTGATTGAAATGCTATCTTTGTGGATTCTATCTTCTTCCGTCTATTTCTCTTCATCCACTTTAAAAATTAACTTTAATCGTAAAAAATGTAATTCGAATGTTATTAAAATGTAATTAGAACAAAATATGATTAATATCGTTCAGAATATGTATAGAAATAGTCAAAAATTTGATTATTTACATAAGTGATATAAGATTTACCAAGCTATGCTAAGAATGACCGATAAGCAAATGTCAACAAATGAATATTTTCGACTTTGCTTCCGATTTGTTCTTTGTACTGCGATTGCGATCGCAATAAAATTTGTTGTTTACCACAGCTTTCGTTCTAGCTTCATCAAAAGAACATTTGGAAGTAAAAAACTGTAATAATGGACGTTTCACTTCAAAGATCAGTATTGATGCCTTGCCTTTACCCTAGTCGCAAGAAAACAAGACACAAAAATACTAAATAGTTGAAAGTATTACTTGTAAGTTATCGAACTGTGAATCGTTTGGTCCGGCTGGAGAAAAACTCCCTAGTTGTTTGGAGCATGTATGTGGGCTATGTTTATACAATATGCACTATAACACATAAACTTAAAACTTATATACATTGTATGACCAGATTGCTGTCCGCGAACAAAAGAGCTGTTGGATCCGTCCAAAAGTTGCAAAAATGTAAGTCACTATCTTGACAAATTGCTTGGAATAAACTAATTATAAATGATGTTGAGACATCAAATGAGTCGTCAGGTACAATTACACTCAAAATTTTACTCAAAAGTTTCGTGCAGCTAGCATATCAACTACTCCAACTCTAATCCTTCGCAACATTTAGTCGACTTTGCGGGTGACCCCTTATCAAAGTGCATGCGATACCTTAGCGTTCGGGTGCAGGTATCCTTTGCAAAACATACGATTCTGCAAGGTGCTTTCGTCGATGCAACGGCTATAGCCGTTTTTTGCAGATAAAATTAAAATCGACACTGCTTTTGTGCTGTCATCGCAACACGTAGAAAACAGATAATCGCTTGCAAAAAGGTCATAAAACGGGAAGGTAGCACGTCGGAGAATTTTTTTTGCTAAAGCCATAAATGTCAAGATGTACTGTGGATTGACAGATCGTTTTCGCCTTGAAGATTTGCTGGACTCTGGGTTCCATAAAAGCAGAGGCCAGCGCAGTCCAAGCATGTGCACTCGCTCACTCCCTGATCATGAAGCTCCTCGCCCTCCTCATCGTCGCCTCCTGCATCGCTGGCTCTATTCAAGACGGTATCTTCTGCGATATTTGCCTGCGCCTTATGACCGAAGTCGAAGAAGTGGCCGAAAGGTTTACTCCTGGAGTTGTGCTTAAGGAGGCATGTTTTACTTTCTTCTTATTGAATTGTGTTTTGGCGGATTGCAGAAGGCCAAGGAGTCTTGCCAGAAGATGAGCGAAGAATACCCTTCACTGGAGTCGATGATCGGTAAGTTAGAGTACTTCTCAGGAAATTAGAGTTATTTATAACCAACTGTTTGATTCAGTTTATTAGGAATGTGAAAAACCCGATCTCTTTTTAGAAGGACACTGCAATATGATCTTTGAAGTCAAGTTCGATAATTTCGCCATCGAAATCAGAAACCACGTCGAACCAATCGTCATCTGCTCGAAAATCAGATTGTGCTAAAGCACCACTCCGTTACTTGTTTATTATTCCTGCTTTGTTTACTGCACGGAATAAATTTTTGCACGTTCTAGCAGATGCTGCCTTTTTTATGAAATTAAGGTTTCCGTATTCTGGAGTTATAATAGACGTCCAAAAAGATCGATGGGTGAAGATAATGATCATTTAATGAAGATAATGAAGATAATGATCATAAGATAAAGATAATGAATTATTTGTAAACATGTGACTCCTGGGTTGCTCTTCATAAGACTAATATAAATATAACACATAAGACTAATATAAATATTCACCCGAAGTACTCATTTTTGGTAATGAGATGCTGCAAATACACAGTGCTTCCTCGACTAGGACACACGTGTAGTTTACATGTGAACTATTGTTTCAGGTGTGAGACATAGAAAAAGTGTGTTTACATGCCAACGCAACTGCGTAAACTTACCGAACACTGAAAGGTAATCCGAATACGACCCGCAAAGCGTTAATTTGTTAAAGAAATCAGCTTTAGCGATACAGTAAATTTTTGAAGTCGATCCGTACTGCTTGACGTGACAGCTTTTCTTATTCACTATTTTATTCATTTCAACAATTCAGACATTAAATGTAGAAAAAAAATCAAGCACATAACTAGCAAAGAGAAAGCTTGGCACAGATCTGCTTGGGAGCAACCTTGTTCTTGATATCTTCCTCGACTTTCTTGATGTCAGTGTCCACGATGGCCTTGCAGGCGGGATCTATGAATAAATATTGGCATCACCGTCCACTTTGAAATGCATACCTAAGATAGGGTTGTTTCCAGTGATCTTGTCGCAAGCGGCGTTCGCCTTCTAAATTTTTACAGTCTTGATATGAACGTCATGTAAAACTTTACCTTGATGATATCGGCTTCTCCGTCCGCCTCAACCGCACTCTCGACTTCCTGCATAAGATCGGTGCAGAGGGTACACAGGACTCCGTTCGGGTCCGGACGCATGGCGATAGCTGTAGTGGCAGCAAGAAGGGCGCAGAGGAGCAAGAAGGTTCGCATGGCTGAGGGAGAAGTGACTGCGCCGTGGAATCTTTCCTTTTTATTCGGTTAACCTTGATTTGTGGTTTCATATGTCTCCGCTTTGTAATGCGATAAGCTTGCAAAGTAGCCAAGTTTAGCAGCGGTTAGGCATGTGATGGAGTTCCGCTAGCGTTTGCTGTTTGTTGCTACCGACGATAAGGGAGCAGAGCATTCTGTGGTGAACATTCCGGACTTTGTGATTAATAGAACTCGAAGTACACCGTGGCCTGTATTTGTAGCCGTAACACTGTCTGTACTACGGAAAGTAAAAAATTACGACTTTTAAATGCCCAAACATAAACGGTTTATTACGTGGCTATCTTTAGCTTGTGTAACATGTAACTTATAAAATTAGAGGTTAAACAAAGGTCCAACTTAATTTTCAAAATACTTTTCTTCTCTAATATTTATGTTTATAAAGTTTTTGGCTACATGTAAGTGTGTTATTTTCGATTCAGAAGGTAATTATTATTTTTGTCCTCACAATAGAAACATAATAGTAAATAACAAAAATACTACGTTTCTAAAGGTTCACTACCGCTGGCCGCTGCATTTCAGTTTTTCAGCTTTTTCAGGCTTCGCTTCTTTCGACGTCCATTCGTGGAAGGAAATTCACAAAGTTCACAAAAGTTCAAGACTGTAGATTGTACCAGACGTTCTCTTTCTTGAGAGTTCATTTTTGCCTTTTTCACTACGGATATGAGATCAGTTAGGCGTAACGAACCTCGCCGTAATCAAATAAAAGTTCTGATGGTGGCGTGACCAATCGTTATGCGCAAAAGTGATTATGAAATTGTTACTTATTGTTGATTTTATTATGTTCTTGCTCGATAAATAAATATGAATATTTTCTGTGCACAAAGATGTTTCTAAACATCTACTGGAAGCATTACACGGAAAATTAGACGTTCGCTGCGTGTTCCTACTGGTGCTGGAATTTTTGTAAACCTAAATGCTGGTTCTTTTGAATATTTTTTTCGTTTTCATGTTCTGAGACTTGTTCACAAACAGTAGTTCTGCATGTATGCAGTCATTACAATTATGTGGGGTGGTGTTTATTTCAACACATTACTACATTTCAAATCCTTTTATTCTATTAACATAGTTATCATCGTTGAGCGGATAATATCAGCATAGCTTGATCTTCTTGCAAACCAGGTCGGGTTTGTCCTTGTTCTTAATCTCGTTTTCGACCTGTTGGATCTGTCCGTCGGCGATCGACTTGCAAATGGGGTCTAAAAATGGTCGATAGATCAGATTTGTGTGAAATCATGCTTACCAAGAACTGGGTTGTCTTTGGTCAGGACATCGCAGGCCTCGTTGACTTGCTAGAATTTTTGATCGAGAAGGTATATTTCTAGAGTGTGAAATTCGTACCTTCTCTAGGGGAGCGCCCTCGTCTTCGATCTGGGTTTCAATGTACTGGATGAGCTGCTCACAGAATGAGCAGAGAGGCTTCGCGTCGGCCTGTTTCAGGGCCAAAGCGTTGGAGACGGCGACGAGGCCACAGATGAGGAGCACGGCGGACAGAACCTTCATGATCTGAAAATGGACAAGTGAGTGTGATCCTTTTTGGTGTGAAGTTGGCAGTGGGCAGCTTGCAGGCTTTTATGTACCTGTGGCGATCGATGATCCACTATCATGTGATCACGATGTCAGGTATGCTTGCGTAAGAGGCACGATAAAAAATTATCCGTGGGAAATGAGCCGTAAACAATGCACGGATGATGGTGGCAAGATTGCTATAGTGTATTCTGCAGTGGACTGAGCACCAAAAATGTAACGTGATCGATTGTTTTCACTATAGGTACAGCGGTAACCCATGCGACATTAGAACCACAGGCGTATAGTAAAAGATTTTTGGAGCTTGTCATCTAGCTCTGCAGTTATCGAGCAATATTGTTATCTTACGTCGAGAACCGTTAAACAGCATCAAAAATATTTAGTATAACACAGCATTCTTCGGCAAACATCAGCAAAAAATCTTCATTTGTTGTTCTCCTTGTATACTTCTAAACATATAGTTTGGCTCTCACTGATTTACTCGCGAAGCCACAAATGAGCATTTGAGATACACATTTTACAGAGCATTTTTTCTCCTCTACAAACGCAGCCTAGCTGCATCGTTTATGACCGTGCACGGTAGTTTTATCACATGTGTCATTTGCTGCCAATGCATCTGGAGCATTACAGCCTTATCATTCCAAGTGGCATTTATGGCCGTCATATGACAGCTGCAGGTCATCCTATTTAAGCCAATGAAGCTACCGTTCGTAATCACTTCAGAGCCAACATCATTTGATCGTTTAAATTTCAGAACATGAAGCTTATCCTCGCCCTTTTGCTCGTCGTGAGCCTCGTTGCAGTCACCGAGGCTGGAATGGAGTGCTTCATGTGCCGACTGATCGTCTCGACCGTTGAGAAGAAGCTCGCCAGTGACGAAGGAGGAATCAACCAGGTGAGAGAAGCTCTCCTATCACTGTCACTCACTCCAATCTTGAAGAATGGAGATAAACTCTGCAACGAAATCACTGGAGGCAACGCTGTCCTCGATCCCATTTGCAAGAAAATACTTGACGGATTCCTGGATCAGATTATTGATGGACTCAAGGATGGGCAAACCGCCGACGACATCTGCAAGAAGATCAAGATGTGCACCGCTGACAACAACTGAACGCCTAATTCTATTTCACCTCAAAAATCCAAATTTTAGCAAAATGTCTTCTCTGTTTTACATTCCCTTTATTCGTACATTGTTCCTTTAAGCATTAACCATTTTGGGTTAAAATGAACAAGTCCTTGTTATAAATGTAGCGGAAAGAGAGTCGTAAGGCTATCAGAAAGAGTACAAGAATATTTGTCACTTTACACTACTGCGGTTCTTTCTATACTTCGCCACCATATCTATTTGATCATCGGCATTTAATGGTGAAAGCAATACAGTCAGCGACCAAAGAGCGATATTATCACAGCGTGCAGTCTGCCTCATTTCTAGGTAATGATCAGCAGGAACGCAGTGGTGGTGTACTTTTGTTCTGATTCCGCCGTACGCCACTCGCAAATTGCGCAAAAACGCAACAACGATGCTCACAGCGGGGGTCCCGTAAGGATTTGCCTGAACTATCAGTACAACTATCCGGTTCAGCCTAATTTTTCGTTGACCGAAACATAAATCCAGTGTTTGTGTCGTCTGGCAAATCAATATCATGTGATATTCGCGTGATTAGAATCACATCAGAAGACTCGCATCGGAAAGCACATCCGTTGATATCGTTTGGCACACCGATGGCATGTACACAAAAATGCCGTCGAAAGCATACTCCGTTTGGAACCGAATTGCTAGATAACAAGTGAATAATCTTAAACTAGATTACACGGAGATGTGTTGCTATGAACGTATCAAAATTCCAGATCAAAAATGAAAATCAGAATTGCCGACATTTTACACGTCGGCAGACACACATATGGTTTAAAAATAGGGTCTAAAAATCATACTTTTAAATCATTGCTTATAATCCCTCCACTGATAACCAGTGATACAGCATTAACGCAAAAAAAAATATTGGCAAAAAAAATATTGGCAGAAAATGGATATCCTGATGGCATCTTGTGATTGTAAAATTGTAAAAAAAAATTGTTATGGGCTCTGCTACATCTGTTGGAATGTAGGACATGAACCTTTGTGTTTAAAACAAGAACCATCAAAAATATAAGACACAACGCTGTTTATTATTGGTTACATCAATCGCCAAGTAGAATGGACGTGCCGTATAAGATCCTATTACGTGGAGAGAACGCCCAATCCTTGACTCATGATGCGCTTATCAAAATATGGGCTGACAGTGACACTTTGATTAGGATGTACTTTGTCCTTCCATCATACTTTGATGGTTAAAGACTGTTTACAGGGCACAATCTTCCGGGCATTCCGTTCGCCCTTTAACCCTTATGGTAGTTGGATGCTTGTTGGATGTTCCTGTATAAATAGGCTGGAACAAAATCGTTATCATTCAGTCCAAGGTTCTCTGAGTATAACATCGTCACCTCTTCAGATCATGAAGCTTCTTCTTCCTATTCTGCTCGTCCTTGGTTTTGTCGCCACCTCCCAAGGGTCGTTCTTCTGTGACAGTTGTTTGAAGATTGTCGGCTTTCTACAGAAGGAGTTCAAGGAAAACGGAGGCGTCATCGAAAAGGTAGTACCTCTAAATATTTTTAAACTTGACCATTGTTGTTCAGAATGCCGACAAAGTGTGCAACATAATCACGTTGAAGCTGGACATACTCGATACTGTGTGTCATAATATCCTGGACACCCAGATCTTCACAATAGAGCTGCTCCTCCAAGACGGAAAGAACCCGAAGAACATCTGCAGAAACATAAAATTTTGCTGAATATTGCCCCAAAAGATATTATAAAAATGTAAAGTGCACTCCATTAAAGATGAGAGATCGTTGACAATGAGTGAGCGACTCGGACACAGGTGTTTCAGGGTTCTGGACTCAAACACTCGCAGACAAAAATTTTTGTAGTTCGGTAGATTTAATACAAAATCATTCTCTACGGTTGTTAAGTACGCCCGATCACGCTAATACAGTCTTCAGAAAAATATGACGTTGTTGAGACCGCGAAGCGTTAGTCCGTTCTTCCTGGGACTAATTCGTTTGGTATTGGATATTTTTTTACGTACTCTTAGAGGCAGTACTACACCTAGAGCTAATAAATATTTCTGGAAAAAATTAAAAAAAAATTTGTACAG
>KN169754.1:23728-48892 GCA_000757755.1 Steinernema glaseri
TAGCCGTAGCGGAAAAGATTTGTTATAATCTTAAAATTTGATTATATAATTTTTTCACCACTGTTATTTCATTAATTTGTTTTTTATAGTATTTTTGATAGTATTTTTATCCTCTACTTCACTTCAGATTTTTTAATCGTATTTTTGATCGCTCATAATAAATATGTGTTTTAAAATTGCAAAGTAAAAATAGATTCCTCAAATGATAAGATCGATCAGTGCTCAAAATATTAAAATTCAACAAAAATCATTTTTGATTGTTAAAGCGGGTTTTTAATATCCATTTCAGATGAAAAAGATAGCTCCTACCGACGAGCAGCAGAGCGAAGTTGACGACGATGAACTCCTGCTTCAGTTCCCTGTCTCTGCGCTCATCTTTTACGTCACTCTTTATATCCTCGTAGTGGCATGGATTTTCACCTTCTGGGAGTCTTGGGATTACGGTAACTTGTCAACATCCAAAACGGCGATGAAACTATTGTTCAGGGAGCAGTCTCTACTACTCGCTGATCTCCTTCCTCACAATCGGCTTCGGAGACATCACACCCGCCTCCAATGACTGGACGCAGTGCTTTACCATGTTCCTTATCCTGGTCGGCCTTGCCATCGTCTCTACTGTACTTACCGTCATCCAGAAACAAATTCAAGCTCTCGCCACTGTAGAACATGGATTTTTGTGGACCATTCAAGTGATGCATTGCAGGGCATGACCGGATCTATTGAGGACGACTACGCCAGGGCTGTCCAAGAGGCTCAGGAAGGGGACAACGGTAGCATCGGCAGCAAGAAGAGTAAGAGCCCTGAGGACAGAGAGAGGGAGAGGGACCTCGAGGCGCTTACGGGGAAGAAAGGTAAGCGTTGTTTTTAACGTAGTGATTATATCGAAGTATTTTTCTGAGAATTTTCAATGCAGAACAATTTATACAATTAGTAGGTGTAATGGGTTTATACCTCATAATGAGAGTTTCATGAATTTTTGCCCATATAATTTCCAAACAAAATATAAATTCTCGACACCCGATATTCCCGACATCATAAATTAATTTCTCGACATATACAACATAATAAGCGTTTCACGTATGTATCGAAAAGAAGTTTAGTTTTGAGCTTTAATTTTTGTCAAGCAGTTTTAACAACAAAGAATTATGTATGAAAATATCTTATTTTAATCACGTTTTCTTTAAAAGTTAGCTATTAATGCTATGGTGTGTTTTAATGTCACTATTGTAAGTAATACATCAAATAGAAATTTCGGGACGCTGTCCACAAACGCATTCGCTCACTGTTCATTTCTATAATGTGAGATATTAAAGTGACTCAAATTTTAATCCGTTTTTTACTCAATGTTTTGCTTGTTACCCTTATAATCCGTTTTTTTTATTTTATGTTTGACTGTTTTAAAATTAAATTCTATGCATTGAAAGATGTCCGTCAAAGTTAAATTTTTGAGCAGACATTTGCTATACTATAATAAGTTCAGCTTTGCATAGAATTTTTCCCACAAAGTGTTTTGCGAACAGCTCATTCCGATCGCGTTTTCTTCAAGGGTTAGCTATTACGTGTAAAGTACGTTTTCATGCGCATTTTTATAGGCGGTAACACAAATCTGACATATTTTTGACAGTGTCCATAAACACATTCATTAATTCCTACAATGTGAAATCATGCTGGGATTACGGATGTACCTTAACGTGACCCACATACACGCTAACGGGCGTATTCGTCATTTCAGCGAAGAAACCCTCCGGAGCACTGGATGGCATCGTGGGAAAGATGTCGCTGAAGTCGCGGATGCTCTACAACATGATGCCCGAAGACCGCCGCAAGCAGTTGGAGAAACACGCCGAGAAGCGGCAAGCGGTGACCACGCGCGGTACCCAAACCGATGCGTACTTGGTAACGCTGCACAACGTGGATTGTCTTATGAACGAGATTGAATTTCAGATGTCGCGAAAGAAAAACATCTCCGAGTGAATTTCTCTCGCTGTCGTCTGAAACTCTGTCTTACTGTGCCTTTCATGTGTGCCATAGCTCAGTTTACGAATAAAATACTGTACAGATTGATGGAACAAAGTCGGGCTTTCTAAAAACAACTCAAAACACAAAAAACTCAAAAACAACTCTTTCTAAAAACAGCAGTAAAACAAGTCAATTTTTGGTTCGGTGCTTACCGGTTTTTTATCTAGTGTAATATTGTTTTTTCACCATTTCCTTTAAGCAGAAACCAGTTTCTTTAATGTTTTGCAACGGGAATCTGGACTAAGGTCACAAGTTGAGCTACATTTGTCAACGTAACGCAAAGGTTAGCAAAAAATGAAGTAAACAGCCTCACAGTATAAGCTATTGTTTTTAGAGGCATTTTGCACGTGCATCACAGCCATCAATGATGCGTTCTACACATGCTCCAGGAACCAAAGTTTGCGGGAGCTTATTGGTCATTCTAATATCCATTAATAATTCAGTTTAGAATCGTGCATATTGTTTAAATATGTTGTGGAAGAGAGTGTGCCATCTTACTAGTCGTTCAGGATAGAAATAACTACAAATACCTTGATAACTTGCTCGTTGTGTTTAACTGCTTAAAGAACGGAATACGGAGGTACACACAAAGTGGAGCAAATTGGTATATAATTTTTTCCCCGAAATTCTTGCTGTCGATAAAAGATTGGTCCTTTCTTTACCATTCTCTGGTGATACCTGCATAACCTCTTATACGGTAGCCTTGGGGAATTTTCCTGTAGATTTAATCAGCTTTTTCTCAAAGCGAGACCGTAACGCTTAACAAATTCAATTATGTCAGTTTTCTTCTTGCATTTTTGTTGATGGACCATGAATAAATCCAAACGGGAGACTAAAAGGAAGGTCATAGTATTGCTAGAAACGTTTTCTTTTCGCAATTTATCTCAAAATATGATAGTTTTGCACTGATGATTTTTTACTTTACTGTTTTCTCGAATTGTTCAGAATTCTTCGTAGGTTCATGGACGAGCGAGCGTAGTGCGAAAGGGGATGGGTTCGCGGTCCTGACACACTTTCATAGAAGCTCCCTAAAAGGCAAATTTTTGATGAGCGGGTGCCGAAACCAACTTACATCTCATGGTTTTCAGCTTGCCCGCTGATGTGCCCTTTGCTCCGAAAGGGAGATGTCGAGGTCGAGACCATTCGTGTTGGGTCCCTGGCCACAGTGAGTTATCCTTTTTGGAAACACTTACAATTGGACGCTGCCGATGAGAGCAGAGCAATAAAGACGAGGAGTAGAAGAAGAACTCGTGGAGGAGCCATTGCTATGAGTACGCGTCTTCCTCCTCTTTATATGCCGTATGGGTTATTAATGAGAGGGAAGGAGGAGGATTGTTTTCGTGTTCCCCTCTCTTATGATATATTCAGTGTGAGGAATCTCGTGCTGTATAATATATGAGGGACCTTGAGGGGATGGACCACACCGTAGTGAAATTTCTTTTTTTAGCTTGGATTGTTTTGCGCTCTTTAAAGTTGGAAATGTTTTCTAGTGGGATGGTGGGACTTCCTTTACACAATGAACTTGATACTGACTATTTTCTGTCTTCAATTTCAACCTTCAATGATCTCAGAATACGTATACATATGTATAATAATTTGCTGTGCTATGAAGCATAGTGCATCGGTGTCGCTTCTGCCTTGGCCAACCCTGCGATTTTTATGTAGCGCTCCTAAGAGGGTACCAAGTTTCACATTTGTAATTTTTGTCTCTCAGGACATCGTTCGGTGTTTTTCTTTCCTAGTTTAAACATATAATAGCAAAAATTACATTCTTAATTTTTTTCTTCCTTCGCTCACTCTTTCCTTTTGGTGTTTTCTTTTCCAAGCGTCAATGGATCTCCATTCAACGGAATGGCGATAATATAGACGTATGTGCAAAATTTTCTACATTATTTCTCTATACTTATCGCCACCTTTTGTTTCTTACACAATATCGCGATCGCAAAACGATAATGAAGAACCCAGACATTGTGAGGTCTTAAATGGACGTCATATTCGTAATAAATTCTCTTTGTTCAAAAAATCATCCTTTTTCCGTGGAATTTCATTCCTGCAGTTTGGTCATAAAGCCAGCTCATAAAAGTACAACTTCTACTACTTCGTCGTGGTGGGCTTCCATAACTTCAATATGCAAGATTGGGACGAACTCGTATTGCAGAAAGAACGAAAGCCATGGAATGTTTTTCCATCAGCTTATAGTACACGTGGAAGAATTGCCTCTTGCGTGGGCCCAAAGTTCCGCTACTTCACAAAAGCTCGGAAAGAAGCCCCTTTGTGTGAAGCCAAGAAGAATTAACACTCGGATATTAGCATTCTCGCCAACCTGTTTTGGAACAAAGCCCGTATCTTCGCCCACCAGAAAATGACAAATTGGCTTTGCGAGATCTGAGCATCCGCAATTATTCGGCGCAAAACAAGCGCGACAGGAAGGAAGCGCCGCGAAGTGTATCGCGCAACAAGTTTTTCTTTGTTTCGCGCGCGACCCAATTTCCTCTTTGCGCAAACCAATTCCAAAACGTCGGCGTTCCCCTCTCGGATCGTTTTTTCTCGATTGCAACCCGAAATCGAAGATGAGCGCGCATCCAAGTGTCCACTTGCCTTTCAGTGTTTCAGAGCGCGCCGGTGGACAATGAACGCAACTTCTTGTGCTGTCGTACAAGATGTATACCGACCGTTCACGTCTGTGGTAGTCGTCCTTATTGCCGAGAACCTCCTTGGGCTACTCGCGCTTCTTGCTTCACTGGTAATGACCATCATGCTCTACGCGACAAGGGTTTTCAAGTTCAATTGTCGCATCGTCCTTATTTGTTTGGCACTTGGAGCTGTCACGGCTAATATCGGTAAGGTGAAATTTATCATCATAGAACAACAATTTAAACAAAAATCGTGCTCAAAAAATTGTCCTAAAAATTCCCTCAACAGGTTTATTTGGACCAAAAAATTGTATACTCAAGAGTTCCGTAAATTTTGAGCGAACATTTAAAATTGAGCGAACATTCTAAAACCTGCCGAAGATGATCAAAAATTCCAAGCTTAAGATTTCCATTTTTCCTATTTTTTCCACTCGAAGCTTTTGTGAATTGTGAGAGAGCGTTCAAAACTCTTTGACGTAAACTTTTTGAAGTGCCTGACAGCAGTTTAAGGGCAACAATGCCACGTTCGTTTGCATTAAGAGTTTAGAGAAGTCCTCTACAAGGCACTCTTACAAAAATATTGTCGTATGGAAAGTACAGAACATTAGCCTAATTATTTCCAAAATCGCTGGTGATTGACTGTCTTCCCAGCCACTCTCTCTCGACCTCGACTAGTCCATCATCGCTGTCGCCAACCCCATTACGATTTTGTTTTTCATAGATGTAAAGTAATTTACATTGAACCTGTGAACTCTGTTCGTTCTCGTTCTCCGACGGTCGGCGACCACTGGGTCATTCGCAGAGAGATTCGCAGAAATTGGCAAAATGTGCAAAAACACGTGGATTCACTTTCCGCGTCCACTTGACGGCATAAATAAGAAATTCAAACAGATAATGTCTTTTATCGTGTTGGTATTTGATACGATCAAGACAAGTTTAAAGCATGGCCGCGAAAACGGTTTATACATTCGGGCAGCAAAAATTTTTCGCATGTAGGCATTCAGGAAAAGTGGTTTTCAGAGCCTGGGAATGTATTTAAAAAATTTATCCTGAATTTTTGCGCGCCGAACACACGCCCAACGTTGCATCTTAACTAGAAAAATAACAAACCTTCCTGGACTAAAAGAATCTTCCTGAAAACGGTTTTGTTCCGAGAAAATCGTTTATACATTTGGAGAAGTAATTTTAAGAGCCTGGTAAAAAAAATACCCAAAAAATTATTGTGCTGCTCACATGAATTTTTGGGGCTTAAAAATCACGCTCAACATTGCATCTTAACTAGAAGAACAACTGTAATAAAGTGGTTTTGTTCCGAGCAAAAACGTTTGCTCGGTCGTCAAAAATTATTGAAAAACTTTAGGTCATTTTAGGTGTACTTCTCCGATCATCCTTCTTCCTCTACGTCATTTTCACTCAAGTGCAGTCCAAACTGTGCTCCTGGCTTGCTCTGGGCAATAGAGAATGCTTTAGTGAGTTCGCAGCTCAATATTCCACCTACTTAACCGCTTTCTTTAGCTCTTAACAACCCTTATCTCACAGGATGCCTGGTGCTCCTTGTGTCCCCCGTTCTCCTCTCCGTTGAGAGACTTTTCGACACCTTCTTTGCGAATGAAGGTTCAAAACCAAAGAAGTTTGTGGGAGTCTTTTTAGCTATGTTGGCAGTAAGTAACAGGTCAGTTCGTGTCACACTAGCATACCTAGGCCGCTCTAACGATTGGTGCCTCCATCTTCAACACCTTCTGGATTATATCTCACGACACAGCTGGAAACGCTCCTTATGCCGAGGGGTTGTGTCCCGCAGACCTGTTCATGGGCGGAAAGCAGTCCATATTTTATGTATTCCTACTGCTACACTTCAGCTCTCTATTGATCTTTGTGATCTTGTGGCTGCACAATAACAGCAACTTGGTAAGATCTTTCCTTTTGTGGAGTGTAAAGCTTAGAGGTGGAATGCAGGGAAAACCACGGCAAAAATAAGTAAAATATGAGATCAATATAATTGATATGTTTTAATCACTCATTTTTTTCTATCATTTTTGCGCGTTACATTTTGACACATTACATTACATTTTTGTTACAATTTTGCACATTTCCATTCCAACCAACCATTGCCACACATTATCATTTCTGGGCCTATAATTGATTCTTGCCACGTATTATTATTTTTGTATAAGTCACCTTACAGGTTCAAAAACACATCGCCATGGCCTCATCGCACTTTCTGGACAACGTGGTTGAAACTGAGATGACGTTCCCGATCGTCGTTGTCGGCTCAATCTTCCTAACCGCTCAC
Organism: Steinernema glaseri; assembly: GCA_000757755.1. Taxonomy (NCBI): domain Eukaryota; kingdom Metazoa; phylum Nematoda; class Chromadorea; order Rhabditida; family Steinernematidae; genus Steinernema; species Steinernema glaseri. Next base: position 30,674 of record KN169754.1, read on the forward strand.
TTTATCATCGACTACGGTCATCTCAAGAAGGTGGAGGAGCTGTTTGTCACAACCACCCACATTGACGTGCAGTTGAGAGACGATCCGACGAGTATTTTCATGTTTAGTGAACTACAGGTACTTTGTCAAACAATTACGACGACAAAAATCCTATAGGTCTGCCTTGCGCCCGTCTTTACCCTTCTTCTGTCAAAAGTAGTCCTCCGCTGTCTTCCCCCCGTTTTCTCCTGGAAAGCAAGTGAGCCGGTTGTCGCACAGAGGTTCACCTCCGCCAAAGTTGAAGATAAGTGCTAGGGATAGAGACATGTTGAATGTACTTGTATGTATCGGGTCTAATAAAATGCTTTATTTAGAGGAGTTTAAGTGGAATGGCAATTCAAGTAGTCAGAAAGCGGGACAAATTTTTGCCGATCTATTGACGTTTTTTATGTCAAAGTTTAAAAATACTACTACAGAATACAGAGTAGAATATATTTTTGACTATTTCGCCACGTTTAGTGATGACACTCTCTAATGACAAGTTAGATTACGTGACCCCCAGTGACTAATAGCGCTTAAAATTTAGTGATCGTAATCGATAGTGTAAAACATTTGTAATTTAAAGAAAGTATATGCACAACTATACAAAAAAATTTTTGGACCGACGGTTTAGATTCATTGTCAAAAGATAAACTGTAGCATTCGTAGCAAAAGTAATCATTTTTGTACGTTCGAAAATGTACGACAATTAAACGTTTCTTTCGCGGTCTACTGAACAGTACTTTACCGTTTACGTGACCGACGATAAACTTCTGCTTTTCATTGTAGAAATCGTAGACAATGTAATCATTTTTGGCGGGCGTTTTTGTGAAAAATATACACTGAACATTTTTGAAGTTTTTTTCTGTGGTCAACTGGACTGTCCTTGTGCTTCAGTCCGAAAACGTTGTGATTTATTCCCCATGATAGCAAAAGAATCGGCCCTCCAATAATCTTTTAACGTCATGCTCACATGATCTGATCCCGACGCATCGGGTGGTCAACAGATCAGCTGAAAACAATCCACTTATTTTCGGGGGGCAGAACATAAACTACGCCGATTGATTTACGTTCATTTATTGAACCCTTCTTCCACTATGAACAGCAACCGAACTCGATAAATCACTTTCTACGTGTCGCGCCTTCTTCACAGTCGGCTCTTCTCGGGAATTGGCTTTCCGCCCTTGCTGGCAGCGATCAAATTTTGAACGACGAGGAAAATTGCGAAAAAGTGACATAAATTCACAATGATCATGGCCATGCGGTAGAAGGTCAGTGTGAAACACCGGCGGACGTTCTCTCTGAAGTAGGTGGTCATGCGATCTTCGTGTTTTTTAAATTCCACTCATACCTCGTGTCGTGTTTCGGATTGAGTGGTAAACAAGGCCAGAAAAAGCGGAGTTTCGTGAATTTCACAATTCCCCACGTCAAAGCGATGAGCTTGATCCACGACCCGATGTACACGGGATTCGCGAGCGAGAGGCGTGGCTCGTGCGTGAAGAGGATGTGAAGGAATCCCGGGAGGGGCACCTCCTCGGCGGCCAGCACCATCGACTTGGCGAGTCGGGCGAAGAACACGTCCTCGACGTCGTTTTTCAGTGTGAGGCACACGTCGGTCATCTCAAGGACGTAGACCATGACGGAAATGGCGGTGAAGATGAAGTACCTTAAGACACTAGAGTAAGAGGACCACAATTAAAATTGAACCGATTAAGGTGGTTAAGTAGTTATAAGTGGTAGTTTTATGGCTTTATACCAGTGGGTTCTATTTAATGCTTGATTAAGTCATTAATGTGGTGTTGATTGCCTATCGCCTCCTACTTAATGCTTCTGATTTCAGTGGTTCTACTTAATGCTTCTGATTAGGTTATTAGTACGACATTGATTGGCTATCGCCTCCAATATCTCCTCTACCAATTGCTTTCACAAATTTACGCATACTGTACATTCATACTTTTTCCAAAACCGAGTACAGTTTCATGGAAATTTCTTTAAATAACACATCTGCTTATGATATTGAAAGTGCGGCCTGACTTCAAAAATTGTCCTCCGCTGTCTCCATCAAAAATTTACGCTTATACTGAACAATACTCTTATTGTTCCAAATCGAAAAGAGTGTTATAAAGATTTATTTCAATAACGCATCTGCTTATTGAGTTATTATTGAAGGCATAACGGAGCGAGAGAGTGGCCAAAAATTCCCCACATTAAAAGATTCGAGTACCTGATTGTCTTGCCCAATAGGTATCACACATAAAACACTTCCCTATACCATGTACGATCTGTAACCTCAATTTTGATTATATTGTTTCCAAATTTTATATCCAAAGGTTGCCGTTCTCATGATGTTCGTCATACTCACCCGTAGGCGGCCCAAACGGCCACTTCGCTCTGGAAATTGTGCAAGTACTGTGCGATCCTGCAAGCATCAATCATCAGTGCCATGTTTCCAAGTGCTGTCGCGAACCTTGAGCACAACAAGAAGTCGGCCATCAAGTCGAGCGTCGACGCAAAAAGCGTTATGATGGCGATGATGCGGAGCGGCGGTGCCCATTCCAAAGAATTTCTGCAAGTCAGTTCGGTCAGTTGCGAGAGCAAATCGAGAGCACGGCGACAATGACTGATCGGTCCGGGCTTGATCGATGCGGTGCGGATCAATGCCGCCGACCATATCGATGGTCTCTGGCCCAACGCGGTTTTTAGTTCCAGAAAAAGGCTCTCGAAAAGGGGTGATTGACGAGCAGCTGTTTTGAGGGGACGAAAGCGCTTGGTGACGGATGGGTTGAGTCACTAATGACGTAAATTGAGGAGAAAGACGAAACTTAACGTGCTCCGGAAACGATGTTGTGATATATATTTTCAGCACAGGCGCTTGTGGCTATTTACACATAATGGAGAGAGCAGCGATAATAGATCGATCGTTGAACGATATGCAACCTTTCAGGTTGGTGAGGAATGCCAGCGTAAATCACATTTTAAATTTATGTCTTTCGCAAAGCCTTTTAATTGGGGAAAAAACACCATTTATAAACATAAAAATGAGATTTTTGGAGAAGTAGAATCAGTGGGCAGAATTACAGTGACCCATGGTGTGTAAAGCCTATTACACGAGTATCTTTGTGCTTTGATGTATGATGTTGTATGACTTTGATGTATAACGATATTAATTGCTGGCCAACCCGTTCAGTAGTATAATTACTTCTTGTTCACCAGCAAAGTGTCAAATCGGCACGGAATAGCAGCAAAAATGTCATTTAATTAAAAGTCTTTTTTTAAACATATTTTGAAAACTAAATGAAATTCAAGACCAAAAATCTTGTAGTCTATGTTTGTGTACTTTAAATCTTCATATTACATGAGAATACAGTTATTCTGCAGTAATCGTACACCAGTCATTTTCCGCCAAAAATATTAAAATAAATCGTCAACCAAGCAATCTGTGGCCAAAAATATACGTCCAAATGTGGAATATTCAAAGCGTAAAAGAAGACTACCACATAAAAGGAAACTTACTTGGGTCCTGAGTCAGAGTCCCAGATAAGGCGTCGTCCCATGGCAGCTTTCGTTCTTTCCTATCCTCAGCAAACTATACACCGTCGACAATATGTCAACAGGTAGATCAAACCCAAATCTCCCGCCGCCCGCTTCTTATCCCCTCCGCCTCCTTTGACGGGTCGTCCCACTCGGAGGAACAACTGTTTCCGCCCCTGAGAGTCCAACTTTAATTCGTCAAAAACGCGTCCCAGATGTCTCAAAGCATTGCGAAATTGATGAGTCATATCTTGGCTTTTGTCACACAGAGTCCTCCCTACATTACATTTAATCCAAAGCCTGAATGCGGAAGTGTGTGGTGCAACAGCTAAAGCTAGATCCGCGTAAGCTGGACAGAACGCGTGCTAACGACCTAATTTACGACTTAATTACAATCCCTGCAAAGATTCTCACTTCCGGACGGAAATGTGCAAACTTTTAAGTGCAAACAGATCGCCCAGAACATGCACCTTACTGTTCCAGAACTGCGGGGGAGGACTCGTCGAGGAGCCATCAGGTGGCCGAGTGCCGACAACAAACACCTTTTGACCGCCGTCGATGGTGATGTCAGCGCTTGGGGGACAGAGTGCACGAACTCGGTGTAGCCGGAAGGCTATTATACGGGCAGGAAATTCCAACGGGCTTCCCAGTTCTGCAGATTGCAAGGAGGCATTCCCTTAATCATAAGGATAAGTGTTACGGCTTCATACGTCATAGCTCTTTTCCTGGGTTAACTCAGGGACTGGATTCCTTTTCTCCTGCCTGTACACGTCTTTAAACCTCTATGTAGCGTCTATACATCGTATGACTTGGTCATAACAGATCTTACGGTAGGTAAAACCTTCTCGGGGCAAAAATTCCACCAATTCTACCTACGTCACAGTGCACCTTCACGAAGGCTGGAAACAAGTGACACCGACCCGGACAGAATGTCAGACATTACACACCTTCTTCAGTTCATAGTGCATTGTGCGGGTGGAACGCGGTGTGTTCTAGTCGAGCACCTTGTTATTCGGACACCCGAACCTTTTGAAATTTATGGCCGAAACTTTAATGTCGGTCTTCAATGTTTCCTTCCCTTCTGTTCTTCAGTACCATCGTGTGATATATGCGAAACCTTCTTATTTGAAGACTCGTTGTTACTGTCGCAGAAAAACTAAAAGTTTATACCTTATTTCTGCTCATGGATTTCAGGAACTTTTGGAATTGTCTGGTACAGTTGGATAACAAAAATAATGTATGAAAGTGTTTGGATAAAATCGGAAAAAGTTTGATAGCGGTCGAACGCTTCCTCGAGATTTTTGTTATTGTTAAAAAGTGACAGCCCTCGTCGAGATTTGCAGCCACTTGAGATATGCTGACTTCATTTCTGATCAGCTCACCCTTTGCAACTGTCGCAGAGGTGAAAAAAGCACAATTTCAATTCACTTTACAGTAACATATCCTGATGACCAAACTTGACCTCTGAAATTGACCCTTTTGGCGATTGATACGATACCATATGTTCCTTAACCTCTTTGTATTTACCGTCCAGTAAGTATTCGAATATCCCAGGACGGTGCCGCCATTTTTCTTACACGCTATGACAAAAATTCGATAAGGCAGATTTTAAAGAGTCTCCTAAATTCCTTCTGAAGACAATATTCGTATCATTCACCGTTGAACTTCGGACACAGTTTTCAAAATATATAAACGCCTTTACAAGACGCACCTTGACAAAAATTTGGTAAGTCAGATTTTAAAGTTTCCTAAATTCCTTCTGAAGACAACATTCTTCTCATCAGGGATCCCGACTCGGTCCCGAATCGACCTCAGAGTCGAGCCTCCAGCCTTTGGTTAAAAATGCGCCGTGACATTATAATAACTGCAAATAGGACTTGGAACTAGAGCCGGCTCGATTTCTCGAGGATCACTGCTTCTCATTCACCGTTGAACTTCGGACACAGTTTTCAAAATACATAATACCGGCTTTTAAAACCTAAGCTCCATCACTTATTTGTATTTCTTCGCGGAGAGGTGTTCATCACCGTCCATCTTGTAGTCGACATGGACAAACGCCCTGTCCACGTACGGCATCCTCTCGATCTTCACCTGTAGTTCCTCGGACACATCGTGCGCATCTCTCAAGGAAAGATCCTCGTCCATAAGCTGCAAATCCACAACTGTTGCTACTCGCTTAACGCATCGTCATACCACGTGTAGCTCGACCAAGTAGTTCGCTCCCATATGATACACGTAGACGGTGTCCAGTGCCTTCACCCTTGCATCGTGGTTCACGGCGATGTTTGTGATGCGACTGATGAACTCTGGCGAGGCGGACTTCCCTACCAGCAGGGGAATCTGCTCACTGGCGGTGAGAACCCAGGAAATGACGATGAATCCGCAGACAAGGAACGCCCCAATGGAGTCGGCGTATACCCAGAAGCGATGTCCAATGTAGGCTCCTGCTAAAGCCACCAGATTCGTCGCTACGTCGTTTCTTTGATCCTGAGCTAGCACGTTGGACGAAACTGTGTTGTGTTTCTTGCAGATCACGAAGAGTACCATCTTTAAAAATGCTCCCACGGACAAGATTATAAGCGTTTTCAGGTCGACGAAGGGATCCAGCTGAATGAGCGTATTAAAATCCGAGAAAAGAGACTTCTTACCGTGTGGTTGACAATAGAGAGGGCGGATTCGCCGATAACGATGAGATTGGCGATCACCATTACTATAGCGACGACCAGAACGGCCAAAGGCTCTAAACGGGACCTTCCAACAGGGTAGTCGTAGGAATTGGTCTTGTCAATCGCCCTCACTGCGCCCCAGATAACCACTCCGCTCGTTACGTCCATCACACTGTCAACTACAGTACTCACAACTGAAATTGAGTGGGAGAAGTAGGCAGCGGTAGCCTTGGCGATGATCATGACGACGTTGATTGTGATGGTGATTTTCGCGAGATAGGCGTCGATCTTCTGAAATTAAGTATTTCCATTTCGCGATATTGAAAGGTTTAAAGGTTTAAAGTTTCGGTTTCTAAGGTCAAACCAGAAAGGCAGCTTAAGGACAATTTCTTGGAGATTAAAGTGGATTACCGTACATTCAAATACAGTACCTGATTGCGCTCCTCCTTCGCCGTGGTCTCCTCCATGTGGATCGCATGGTCCGTTCTCAGTAGTTCTTCGTCTTCCCGGCGTCGCTCCTCGATGTACTTCTGATAGGAATAGAACTCCTTGATCGCATGGTTGTTCCTCGAGCGTTCAATTGCCCTCCAGCAAGGAAGACTCGCAAACATGGCTGTGGAAGCGATCGATCGGCGGGTAATTAAAATTGACTCTGAGAGTGATAAGAAGTGTTGAAGGTGCAAAGAAGTTTTTTGATGGGCGGAATCGACGACTCCGATGAGTGGAAACAATCATGTCAATGATAGCATGGTCATTTCAGCGACGATAGTCGTCAGAAGGAAACTGTTAGACCATCCACATGAAGAACAATCGTATGTGGAAGCCTGGAGAATATAACAAATAACATATATTCTAAAAAACAAACTATAACAACAAAACCTAAGTTTCCGTCTTGCGCAGCTTCTTGCGCACCCACTCGTCCCATTCCTCGATGTCCATGACATCGCACTCCTCTACAAAGGAGACGCGATGGCCGGACCCCTAAAAAGAAATTGAAAGAAGCTCAAGTTAAATACAATCTTACGGGAGATCGGGGAAGTTTGAGCATGGACTTCGGGGACTTCTTGGCGTCCATCTTCGTGGACTTCTTCATGTCCCTCTTGCTGGACTTCTTCATGTCCTTCTTGGTGGGCTTTGCGTTCTTCTTGGGAGCCATCTGCAATAGAGATACCTCTTAACACAAGAAGACATAAAAAGTAAGGAATACACCACGAACCCGAAGTTAAAATAGAAAGAATAGCGGAGAATACGGAAAGGTGGGATTATGAGAGCCGGTACCTTCCTGTTAGACCTGTGTTTGAAGAAGGAATTCAAACACATAGGCAACTAGGAACCCAGGTCCCTCACTTCGCTGGGTGTAGAAGCACTAGTGCCGAGCGCTGTTAGAAAAGGAAAGCTGCGACAGCGAAGAAGATCAATCTTAAGCAGCCGCATGACCCAACTTACAAGACTTAGCACAACTTGGTAGACCCAGGAAAACCACAGTCAGAATTGAAGGAGAAGCATCTAAAGAGAAGTAGCTTAAGGAGGAAGCTGAAGGAGAATTGAAGGAGAAGCATCGAAGGAGAAGCAGCTTAGGAAGGAAGCCAACGCACACGAACGACAGTACCGTACCACATGCACTGTCATTGAGGCAAGTAGCATTCAACGTGGCCTAGCAGCCACCACTAGGGTTAATCAGTACGACCAGTCTGGAACCTGACAACTCTGGCCTATAGTTTGGGTGAGTATCTTCGACCGTCCGTCAGAATATATTGTGTCGAGAGGAAATTAGGAAAGGGTCGTACAACTGACGAACAGGTCAAACGGTCGACAAGTGGCAGGCATCTGACGAGCTCCCTTTCCAAGTGTCAAGAAGTACCGTATTCGTCTGAGCGATCGAATGTGAGGGGTATCGACTTGTATTTTTTTAATTCGATCATAAATCCGCTCTTTAGCACAATAACAATATTCTTTCGCAAATCATCTCTTAATTAGGCATTTGAAAGAGGCACACATTGGTTACATGAGGAGTTTTCCGTATAGCCTTCAATTTGAACGGTGCTCTCGTGGACGCCGTACCTCTCTTTGAGCATGACCGTGGTGTTTCGGAGCACCGCCTGTGCGCTGGAGTGGTCTTCGATCTCCAGATGGACACTAATGGCGACCTTGTCCATCGTTAGCGCCCAGATTCGCAGATCGTGCACTTTGCGGACGTTAGGAATAGCTTGAAGACTGTCGATGACGGAGAGAAAGTCGATGCTAGAAGGGCGGCCTTCCAGAAGCACGAGCAAGGTGTCCTTGATGATGTAGATAGTGGTGAAGAGGACGATGACGGAGAACAGTAAGGTACAGATGGGATCGGCAACAACCCAGTTCTTGTTGAAGAGAATGAGAAGGGAGGCAATAAGGACCCCGACGGACTGCAGGAGATCACCAAGAACATGGACAAAGGCAGCGCGGACGTTAATGTTCTGAGAATCCTCGCCATGGGAGTGCTGGTGCGAAGAACCTCCGTGGGAGTGAGTGTGTCCTCCAAAGTAGAGCAAAAGTCCCATCCTATAAGCGCATGGTCAGGAGAGTATAAGAACGACAGACCCACACAATATTGACGACAACACCAATAGCAGCTGTGATCGACATGATGGGTCCCTCAATCTCGTAATTGCCGGTGATGATCCTCTCGATGGCTAGATATACTAGAACGCCTGTGACGATCCAAATCAGGAAGACGGAGATGAAGGCCCCCACTACTTCAGCGCGGTGCCAGCCGAAACTCATGCGATGGGAGGCAGGGCGATTGGCTATGTAGAGGGAGAAGAGTGAGATGAGCATGCTGGCCAGATCAGTGAGCTGAAAAGGGTCATGATAATGGGTAATATGTCCATCTTCTTACCAGGTGAGCAGCGTCCGTTAAAATTGCCAAGGAGCCGGCCCAGAGACCTCCTACAGCTTCGCAGATCATGAAGAAGAGGCAGACGCAGACAGAGATCCAGAGAACTCGGATTGCCTTCCTGTTGGATTTACGCTCGGCTTTGGAGAGTCCATGGCAGTGGAATCCTTCGGAGTCGCTGGTATCGGAAGAGGCTTCGGCGGCGCTACCGTATTCGGCTACGATTGGGCTAAAGTAAAGGGTTAAATTAAGGCTACAAAGATATCACTTCAAATAATAGAGTTTCCTGCTCTCATATGCACATACTTCTCTGATCCGGTGCATATCTTATCTGAATTTTGTAAAAAAGGTACATTTTCGGAACAAAAATATGGAGAACCTCTGAGGTAAAAATACAGATCTGAAAACTTTATCAAATCAATGCTAAAAGTACCTGTTCTGGACACCGAGGAGAGGTGTGTTTTCCTGATGCATCGTCGTCACAAGCCCAATGTTAATGGCTTATCAATATGGAAGGAACGTCGGTTAACCGACAACAACGTCGCCAAACGATCGATGAGATAGAAGAAGGAGTGACTTAAGAGATGCTGACGGGTATGCGCCCGCATGGTATGGACCTATTTCTCTCGAATTTCTCGAAACGTCAAAGTATCTGGCATCAACGCGCATTTTGGACCGTTTGAAGCTGGCAGCTACTCGATGCGGACCTAAGGCAGACGACTGACAGCCTTCGACGGCCTATAGGGGTGGAGAGACTCTTATCAGAGGAGCAAGGAAAAGGGAAACATTTCGATGACAAACTATATAGTCAGACGGCAGTATCGGTACGGCTGTACATCCGAAATTCCAGCGGGAAAGCAAGTAGTTCAATGTGAAGAAGGTGATAAGTTTGATTACATTTGAATAGAGCGGTGTGAGAGTTCTAAAATTGCCTGGAGTAGCCTGATATCACACGAGCCTGCTCGAGGGACACACCACCCAGGTTGCCGGTTCGATATATACCGCTTTTGGTCCTATCTGCCTTTTAGGGCGTTTGGTGGACGTAGTTTTAGCATTCTTTGGTCCATTTTCTTGAGTAAGTTCGTTGGTAATCCTTTGATACAGTAACAGTTGCGTACCGCTTCTTCAGAATTGTGCCGTCTGATCGTCTGTCTCAAGCAGTCTCAAATCCTGCAGAAGTCTCGCTGCAGCTTGCCTCAATGTCTATCCAAACTCCTTGCAAAACGTCTGAAAATGTGTACAAAAGCATTTCTGCTCTACGAGCAGCCTGCAATTCTATTGTCACTTCTAGCATCGTCCTGAAGCGGATCGGCTGTATCTAGAGCTTCGTCTGCGTAAGTACCTTCACGTCATTAGGAGCCACTTCACCTATGTTTCAGTTCTTTATAGCGTCTGCTGTGCCACCATGAAGAAGGCAAAGCGTCCGAACAAACAGGAAATTCCGGGGAACAAGATATCCGAAATAAGTCGACAGAAGGCGAAGCCGAAAAAAGGCGATGACAAGCCGAAGTCAAAGGAGGAGATAAGCCGAGTGCGGACACGAGCCGCCGGCAACGCGCGGAATGCAAAAGCGAAGCGCCGCACTCTGGATGATGACTTGCCGACGACCCCCGAAAACGAAACAGTGATCCGAGGCTCGAGAGAGTCGGATCGTGTAAAGGATAAGCACAAGGAGAAGAAAGTCAAAAAAGGAGAAGCAGAAGCAAAGAAGGAGAAGGAAAAGGACCCAGTTCGTTCGCCTGCATCCACAGCCACGGACACAGCTGATGTGGATGGGTAAGAAGCGACTTTTAGAAGGAAGGCTTCTGTAATTACTTCTTTTAGCCACCCTCGATCTCAGTTCCTTATGGTGGGTGCGAAGCCCGCCGTCGTTGAGTCTGAGGCTCATGGTCGGGCGCACATTTTCAAAAAGGAGCAGTCCGACCGGAGGGCGAAGAAGACGTGCCGTAAAAGGCGAACCTACATCGAGGAGGACCGCCGCGTCGAAGACGAACACGAGGTGAAGGCAGAACCCAAAGATGAGACTCCGGTGGAGATGACTGACGCGGATACTACGCAGACGGCGACGCAGAAGGAGAAGACTGATGGCTCGGACAACCGTTCGCGTTGGGCGTTGACGATAGCCCGCAGAAAACTGAAGCCGCTGGTGAAGGAGTTCGCCGAGAACCGCAAGTATCTGCCGAAGGACCTGTCCACGGACACCTTCCAGCGGTTCTCGGCGAAGAACCGTTACGCGGACGTCTTCTGCACGGATCACACACGAGTGATTCTCAAGAACCGTGAGGAGGATTACATACACGCGAACTGGCTTACTGTTCCAAACTCTGCTCAAAAGTACATATGTACTCAAGGTCCTCTCGAGGAGACACTTGAGGATTTCTGGTATATGATACTTCAGGTGAGTTGGTTCTAGGCTTCCCTTTGTGCTTAAAAGATGCGTTTTAATATTTCCATCTACTAATATCTCCCTTTTAGGAACGAGTCCCTGTGATCGTCATGCTCTGTGCCGTGGTAGAAGGTGGGTCCGAGAAGTGCACCCAATATTGGCCCCTTGCTGCTGGGGAAACGATGCGTTACGGCAATATTTCGATCCGGAACGAAAAGGTCACTTCCACAGGTATTGATACTGTGCGATGTACGATGCTGGAAGTCGAGTCGAGGTAATTCAAAGAATCCCAAGGATCTGTAACCATATCCATTTCAGGGACGATAAATTGACTGTAGCGCACTACCAATGGGCAGATTGGCCAGATCACCTTGCTCCAACGGATCCTAAACCAGCGGTGGAGCTCCTACGGCTGTGTAAAACAACATCCAGCGCAAATCGTCCCATTGTGGTTCATTGCTCCGCCGGTATTGGCCGCACGGGGACCTTCTGCGGAATCGATTTCGCTTCTGAACGGATCAAAGCTAACTCACAAGTCTCCATGGTTTCAGTAAGTCCTTCTCCTCCTTCTATCTCCTTCTTACATCTGTTCAGATCATGAAAGAGATTCGGCAGCAACGTGTACATTCGATCCAAACAACACTACAGTACCTCTATCTTCACACCTGTGTTCTGGAGTATTTTATCAAGAATGGATATATGAAAGCGGACTCATCGATAAAAAGTTTCACGAAGGAATACGAGAGGTACCTCAACAGATTCAGGTCAAAGGCGTCCTCGAAGGACAAGGATAAAGAGGCAAGTCGATGAAGTGAATATGTTAACGCTTCGCAGATAAACTTTTTCGCCTTTATCCTTCTTATACATCGATTTATAACGGTTCAGTACTACAGCTATATGAAAAGCATGTCAATGTGCCCATTCACTCATATTTCCAGCTTTACTCAACAGGACGGTATCGCTGCTGATGTAGGGCAGCGGTCCTCTCAGCTACTCTCATCTTCTCGTACATGATGGCAAAGTTCTGCTCCACAGCAGTCATCTGTCGATACTCACCCTTATGCTTGAAACGGCCTCCCCAAGTTCCTTCTTTCACGAGGGTAACCTGAATCAGTGTCCTACAGAGGGCCTCCCTGAAAGCTGTTACCGTATCACCAGCGTAGAAGTCGTTAATGTGTCGAACAGCAGCGCAGAAGAACAAACAGCTGAAGACGACCATCCAGATTTGGAACGTGTCGTTTGACGGTGCTTCGTTTGTCGCGTCTTCATGGTTTCCTTCATTCCACGAGAAGCCTTCAGAAAATAAAAGGGCGACTATGAGGACAACAAACATGGCGCCTCGATAATCGGTGCTCGACGTCGGTAGTGGAGCGGCACATAAGCTTCGCGGATTCGATTGATATTTGCTGACCTGTCAACTGTGTTTGCTCGCTGTCCTTGTCGTTCGGAAATTGAGAATTTTGTGACGGTCCGGGTAATTTTAGAATGAAATGATCGGGGGAATGTCTTACAGCATGATGGGCAGAATTGAAATGTTTGGTTTACATTCTTTGACATTTTCCGTTGTCTTTGTTGCGACTATTTGATGGCCACCGCGAGCAACTAGCCTCCAAAGACGACTTGATTAATGAATTAATCAAAGACGAATTAATCGTCTTCCTTTATAGTGATCCTCGATAGTGTTAGTGGTCTTAATTTAAGCTTGTTTTTTAAGAATTTTAAAATATAATTTAATTGAAATCGGCCCTTAGAAGCGGCTACAGGGTGCTGTGGATTTAATGTCTGTTTGCTTCTGTCTGCTTCTGCACCTGTTCTTTCGTTGAGCGATGCAAAGATGAAGAGTAAGTCCAACTGGAAATGCTAATTGTTCCCCTTTCAGACCAGACGTCTAATAGAGCAACTTTGCATTTAAAAGCGCTCAAATGGAGTCGAAGGGTCAGTGCGTGCTGAGGAAGTGCCCGCGACACTCAGGACTGCGTCATTATGGACCCCCCGAGCAAGAATCCGATGGCTTCTGCACCTCCGGGCGACGCTGCACCGAAGGCCGATCAGCCGAAAAAATCGCCAATCCACCCGGATCCCAGCGCTGTGGACGATGCATCGATGGATAACGTAAGTTCCTCGTTTGTTTTATGAGTCTTAGAATCGTCTTTAGGCTGGTCAAGCCTCCGACAACGTTGAAAGTTCTTTGCGTAAGCTCCCCGGGAAGGCCAAAAATGCCCGAAGCCGTCCCTCTGTAACGGCTACAGCCGCTTCGAAGAGGATTGCGGAGAGAGCGAAGACACCTATTGGATTCAGCGTTCGGGAGGCACGAGTCAAGGTTTGATTATGCACAGTAGATATACTTTTACGAATTCGTACATTTTCAGGTCGGCTCGCGTCCTTCTGCCCTCAAGAAACTCGCTGCAAACACCAGCAAGAAGATCAGCGTCGATATAGGAAACCTGAGCGGGCCATTGAAGGTGAACACGTTCTCCACGATTGTTCGAGAAACTGGCGGAGCCTTTATGCTTAAAGAACGGATCGAGATCACTGGTGCCAACTACGTTAACGAAGTGGACAAAGCCCGGAAGGCTCCAGTGAAGCTGGAGAGTGAGGAACACACGAAAATGGACAACGGAAATACTGTTTCGGTGAGCCTGGGGAACAGCATCATCGTCTTCGAGAGATCCACCCGCCTCCGCTCACGTTCCTTCGTTTCAACGGCCGATCCTGGAAAGCCTATTTGTGAAAGCCTCCTGTACAGCAGCGATCGTCAGAGCGTTATGAGTCGGATGCAAGGTGTGGTGCCGGAGTTGTCAAAGAGCGTACGGAAGGCTGCTTCGGAAAGCAGTCCTGTCTATGGACTTGAAGGTCCACTGGTGATCCGTGTGACCCGTGAAATCATCGAAGGCAACCGAGGAGCGTTCTCTGCAAATGAAACCATCGAGATTCGTGCGGCTGGAAGCCAGGAACAGCCCAAACAACCTATGGTCCTGGGAAATCGTGAAATGAAGATGGTCCCTAAGGAGCCATCTGCCCAGAATCCTCTGGCTGCTGAAGAAACAATCAGCTTTGGAACGAATGTGTGCCGTATCGTCAGGACTGTAAAAGTGACTGCGATTAAGGAGTCGGCAAGACAGATCGGAATTGTAAGATTGATTTTCCATCTGTTGTCCTTCATCTTCGTTTTCAGAGCGCGAAGCCATATTCAGTGAATGTGAAGCGTGCTTACGCAGCTGACCGTTCTGCGAAAACCGAAACCTCCTCGAGCGAGAGAAGCTCACTTACAGAGTCTTCTTCTTCGGCTGACTCGACTCGTGCAAGCACTCATCAGCGCTCGGATGGATCTTCTCTGACCGTGTCGATGTCTTCGCCAGGTATTTTAGCTGCTTTCTATCATATAATATCTGTTTTTTCAGGTTCGCGGGCTTCTTCTGCTTCCCCTGCCCGATCCGACCGACGCCCCGTGGACGGCACTTCTCCTGGGTCCGTCAAAGAGTTGATGCAGAAATTCTCCCAACTGGATATTGCTCCGAAAACTAGCTCAACTGGTTCGAATGTATCTCTATCTGATTCTAAGACTCCTCCACCTAATGCTGGAAAGTCTAAGACTGCAAACACTCTTGGCGATCTTCATGCTGCTCGTAAGTCTCGTGCGGAGGTAAATTTGTGCATCATACTTACCTTTACTTATTATAAGTTTTTCAGAAGATGAAGAGTTCTGTCGACAAGGATAACTCTTCGCAACGGTCTAAATCGTCACATAAAAAGTCGAAGTCGTCACATAAGAAGTCCAAATCAGATATTTCTAAAAGCAGCAAGAAGAAGAAGAAGGTATCAGAGGAAGTCTGGTCTTGTCAGTATCCGTAATTTTTCCCAGGTCTCTATCAAGGAGCCAAAGGCAACCCTTCTTCCTCTCTCACTGCGTCAAAAAATCTCTGAGCGAAATGGGACTTCTGTGTCGAGCGTTAAGGAGACTCCTAAAAAGGCGAGTGCTAAGAGAATCAGTGGTGCGAAGCTCGAGGCGAAGACTCCGGATTCTGAAGAGCAGAGCCGTAGGGGCAAAAAGGAGGACAGCCGCCTGGATGACGCGAGCAAATTGGAAAGCGAGAAGAAGTTAGAAGCCAAGACTCCCGCAGAGCAGTGGGCCCATGTCACGCCAACAAAGGGGCCTCGCATCGTCGTCCGAAGGAACGCTTCGGTGGATTCTCAGCCAGAGGTGATCACTGAAATCATATAGTTAACTCAACGTGTTATCGTGTTTAGGCGAAGCATTCAACTAGCGCCCTTGGAACACCTCCTCTTCAAGTTTCTACCGCCAAGGAGTCTTCTCTACTGACTCCGCCAGGAGCTACTCCCGCTTCTAACATGCCAATGAAGTCTCCAGTTTGCAACATCAAGCAGCAGTCGCCATACTCCACGATTACCGCTCGTTCGCTCTCGCCACTCTCCCATCTTTCCACTGGATTTCCAGCAGGCATGTCACCGTCGCTGCATTCTTCTGGATACCCTACGGCTCGTTCACCTTCGGAGCCCTCGTCCACTGGTGATCGTCGCGGATCCATCATTACGCCTGGCGTTCGGAGTCCCTATAGCCCGAAGCCTACTGGAGATGGAGCCGATGAAATCACAGTCGTCTGTAATACGGGTAACCATAATGAAAAGGTATGTCGTTAGTCAGATTAGGACTCTAGCTTATCACAAACTTTTGCAGATTCGTCTTCGCCTAAAGGTTGACTGCCTGATCCAGGCCAGCGGGACGGACTCCAAGGCGAAGCCGTCAGTTTACCAGTTGTCCATGAACGACGTCACCCTTTTCAAGAAGTAACTCGCCGTGTTTTTGTCAGGATTTTAACTGATCAATAAATCTTTGAACCTTGATCAGGGATTGACTATACTGAACGGGCGGGAGGCAAACCCGAGTCCAGAGGCGCTACTTCGCCTTTCGTGACCTCTTCGCTCACAACAGGTTCGCGTGCCGAACATAATTGCTTTTCCTTGGTGATGTAGCCGAGCGCGCGGACTCACGGCTAACATTGCGCAAAGCTGCACTTTCTCCATCTGGCGGACGTTAAAAAGTCCCCTTTTTATCTTCTCATAAGATTTATCAGTGTTGCCAGCGTTGTTTGTTTAGTGTTACGGGCTTAAAGTTTGTAGGGCATTTAACTTCTTAGGCATCTTTTCTCTTAGAGATAGGACAGAGAACATGTTACCGTAGTCAGGGAAGCAACGGACTTCCGGGAATTCAATATATAGATTACTGGATTTGCTGACGGAAGGCTTGATCCCCAGGCTCCCAGAAGCGCTCGTGCGAACCACCTGAGTCGTCATCGTAACACCCGAAATGAAACCCAAACTTAAGTGGTGAAGACACACCGCCATATCTGCTCTCTGCAAAGATTAATAAAAAACGAACACCTTTTCGGCCTACGGTACAATTTCAGTTATGAGATGGTCGCGTCCATCTCTGGGATACGTAAATAAGGAGCATAAATAAGGAGATTGTCAGCGTGCGCGGACTTCCAGATATGTCTCGATAATCGCTTTATACCACCTCTCTACTATTCCTTGCCAGTGCTTCCTTCGCGGGCAGCCAAGCAGCCTAAAAACCAAAACCCACGGCGAAACCGAACATCCCCATCAGCTGTTACATTGTGTCCACCACCAATGCCTACAATTCTTGCAATTATTCGACTTCACAACTTAAATAACCTCGGGAAATAATCGCGCTAATCCAAATCCAGGACCGAAGATTCTTAGCACTGCTCATCCTTTCCAGTCATAGAAGGCTGTCGACCACGTCCATTACCGCGCACATTTTCAAGCCATTAGGGGCACCGTCATAATACATCGCCGATGAAATCGAATCGAGTCGGCTCAAGCTATGTTTCCATCGTCGGGGGCGAAAACTCCTTGAAATTAAAGTTTTAACCTGCTTAACCCGATCAATCCCGTTTATCTAAGATCGTCGGTGCGCAATGTTAACTAATCAGTGAAAACGCGATGTTTATCCGATTATCAGCAACCCAGTCGGCTCGATTGACGAACTTTGGCTCAAATCGCCATGCAGAACGCGGAACACACGCTTGGAATGCTTCAGGCGTGCGCACGCTTTCCTGGGATAATCCCCTCGCGCTTTTGAAACGAATTCGTCTAATTAAGCGCCGGTGCCTTTCTCTCCAAGTGCTTGTCCTCTTGGGCGGCAACTCCGCTCTCGGTGAGGGTTGCCGCCGAGCCTCCGCTGTTCCGCGAACTCCTACGCGCGCCGGCTACCCACCGAGGATTCGCGCCGGCCGATGGAATCCGGGCTGATGCTTCTCGGCGCGCGGATCCGAGCGCCGCTTAGCCGGGCGTAACGAGCGGCTCGAGTGCACGTCCAGTTGAGAATCAGGGTTAATTAAAGGTAATTTCATGCGCAGTGGAGGAGAAGCTTGCTTCGGCGGCGTCACCGAACGGGAATTCCGTGAGTTGGGCGAACTCTGCGACCTGGCCGATGGTACGTCATTTACCTAATGAAGGCATTGTCTTAACATGCAGCATACAGCATTCACTGTGGGATCGTCGGCCTCGCTGACCTCCGAGAGAAACGAGAAAACTGATTTCAAAGTGGAAAATGTGAGTTTGGGATTGTAAGGAGTGGTTCGATTCCTGGCTGATGCACAATGCGATCGCTTAGGCAAACGTGGAACACTTCATTCATGCCCCCGATGTAGACTTTTTTTACAAAAATAGGCAAAGGATGAACCCGCGAGAAGGGGGGGGGG
>KN169767.1:0-22733 GCA_000757755.1 Steinernema glaseri
GCTCAGATTCTCCCTGGGGCTCAGATTCTTCCGGAGAACCGGATGGTGCAGGAGCCAAGAAGTCCTTGTCACCACAAATGTGTGAACAATGCCAATGTTTGGAATTCCGATGCGATCGCTGGCTCCACACTCGCATCGTTGACTCTACACTCGCATCGCTGGGCCATGCATATCCAGATCAGGTCGCAGTCCTAAACCGCGAAAAGATGGATTCTGTCCCAGCTGTCTTCATCGAACGCGTCAGAAGCGTTCTGACCCGAAAGTCGGCGTTGCGTGAGAGATTTGTGACTGAAACGGGAGAGGAAACGACCATGGGCCGCTGGACATCCGCTCAAACGCTCTACAAGCCTTACAGTTTGTTCATCGGCACTAAAGAAGGCAAGAGGTTTCTTTTCTTGCAGTCAGTAGACTCCTCAGGATATGTTAAACCTGTGGACGACTTTTCAAGCTGGAATATGGTAACAAGTTATATTGAAGGAGTTGAATTTAAATGCTACCCAAGAGAAGGATCTAAACCGATGACCGACGGGCACCTTAAAATGCTAAAGAGGATGATCGCGGGTCAGCGTCGGCGCATATCAAGAATCGTGATTAATGACAATACGGAAGAATTAACTGATATCATAGTGGACATTGCAGAAGTGTGTGGTGGTCCAGAATGCTTGTGGGTTCGCTCAAGCATGTCCAGAATCGCGCCAACAGTGAATAAGCTCATCTCTGATGGCGAAGTTTGTTCCTTCTACTTGACAAACGCACAGTATAGATATATGGTAACCGACTCGCTAGTGCTTGCCTTGTATAGGCAACTTCAGGTCGGAAACCTATCTGATATTCATATTACAGTCGACAAGAGTGATATGAAGCTCTGCCAAAGTCTCATCAACCTGGCGGTAACCCACATTCTTAAGCGGGAGCACCGGTTCTATTCCCTTCGATGCCCGATTGGCTACGATTGGCTCCTATTTCCACTTAAATTAAAGTTGAAGAAGATCAATGGCACACACATGTATTCATTTCCGTGTGTAGGTCATCCGGAAGAAGACATTGAGGTCCAGCTGGTTCAGGATGTGTGTGATTCCACTTTTTATTACATATGTAATCACAAAACGCCGTCGCACTTGAAGATGCGTTCCAGCTAACTTCTATTCGTATTTTGTGAACTTTGTTGTTTGTACTCGTTAAAATAAATATTTAAAAATTATCGTTTTTACCCCAAACGGTTTATTCTTACACAGGGAACTCCTCGTTAGCCCTTATCCTCCTGTCAGTGGAAGAAAGAAGCCCCTTGTCGATATCTCACCCCGCATTCCCTGAGCTGAAAATGTCGCGGGTACGGTCGGGCAGTTTCGGCAACCGTCGAAGAGCGACGTCGAATGGTCTTCCCCCGTTCTACAGAATCCGAGGAGATTCGGATCTGCATCGCCCGATCTGGCTCCATGTTCAGCTTCACCATTTACTTCTGGACAATGCATCTTTGAGGCTTTTCACACATCGGGATAGCGTCGCTGGATGTGGACATTCTCAGTTTTTCTCCGTCGTTCTTATTTCTGTAGATGATCTGGAGCAGCTGTATATACCAAAATCCACGACTTTTCGGTCTTTGAATCGCGTTAAGCTCTTCGTAAAAGTCCCATTTATCCAATGTACTGTACTCGACCTACGGTAGTGTGTAGATGATCTAGCAGCGTGATGTAAATCCATTCCGTCTTCACATTCCGCTGAAGAGTGTTCTTGTCCTTCTGCGATTGTACACCATAGAACTCATGGATCATCCACTTTCAGACGCTTCTCACAATGGGCGAACACGAGCAAACTCAGATGGAAGAGCTTGAGGCTCTGGAAGCTATCTACCCTAATGAACTGGAGATCCTAAACCGGACGTATCCGAATATATCCGTCGTGGTCAATCTGGATTCGCATATTGTAAGCTGTTTCCCGAGGTCGTTTATCACTGTCCGCCTTCCAGGATGGAGAAGAGTGCGAAGAAGGCGAAGAATTCGAGATCGAGCTGAAAGTCGATCTCACGGCCAACTACCCAGATGAAGTGCCAAATATCTCGCTGGGTGGCATGGAGGAGCGTTTGTCAGAGTCGAGGATACAAAAGCTCACCGAGGAGCTCCGCCGGGTGGCCGAGGAGAACCTGGGAATGCCACTTGTTTTCACTGTCATTTCCCATTTGCAGGTGATAAGCCCTTGTAAGCGTCTTGTTAATCAACTGTTAAGGAGCAAATTGGTCACATCGTCAACGAATCTGCCAACGAGAAGGAGGAGGCTCTGCGAGCAGCCGAGCGGAGAGAGGAAGAAGAGGCTCAGAAGAAGTTCGAAGGTACTGGTTGCGATTAGTGTTCGAGTCAAATGCAGCGCGTAGCGATTAATCTGTTTTATTATATTGTATGCGTCGCGCGCTGTCGAGTGACGACGGTGCTCGTCCTTGTGGCGCTGCCCGACCGCCGCATTCCCGTGCGATCGCTCTAACGGAGCACACCTTCTTTCGTACTTTTGTCTTTGCCGAAAAACGCGCATGAGTTTGTTTTCTGTCCCACTTCCTTTTGTTCGCAGTAGTGTTCTTCTCTGCCAGGTACAGGTTGTGGTCGAGCAGTGGAGCGGAAAACGTCGCCGGGACAAACAAATCGCGCCGAGTTACAGTTGTCTTCTGGCCGCTGTTTACGCTTGGAATTTATCGATCACATCTGTATTTGTTCTTTAGGAACTCGAGTTACCGTGGAGAGTTTCCTGGTATGGAAGGCGAAGTTCGACGCCGAGTTGGCTGCGCTCAAGGCTGACGAAGTCAAGGTTAGTTGGTTTTTGGTTTCCCGTGAACTCTAGCCCTAATAGGATTAGAGATCCGTTGTAATCTCGCCTCTTCCACGTTGTTTCGAGCGTCTTTAGCGGAACAAGGCGATGACTAAACAGCGGACATCCTATAGCGAACAGATGAATCACATTCGCCACGTTCTTATCACAAACCGCCATTGATTCACATCACATGTGCGGCACATCTATATTTTACTGCTTTTAGGCGCGCGAAGCTGCCCTAGCAGGGCGTTTGACTGGACGACAACTCTTCCTTCGCGATACCACGCTCAACATCTCCGATATCGCCTTGATCGAGCAATCTGGAGCCAATGATGTTGAAGTGAACGAATCTCTGTTTGAGGTAGGCTTTGAATCTTTATCGTTCAGTGCATGGAAGTCACTGTTTAGGATGAAGAACTGGATGCTCTGGATCTGAGCGACTCCGACGAAGACTGAAGACGGGCCAAGACTATTCTCGTCGATTGTTGCCTTGTTAAGTTTTTTAGTCGGTGAAGATACGGATAAATTTTTTCTTTCAAAGCATTTGCTCCGCTTTTGTGTGTGGTTGTCTTGCCGTAGTATACTGCAGCTGTGATGGTGTTTGTGTGCATCAAGCTTATGGTTTTAGGATAGTCCACAAAGGATTTCACGGCGCCAGAGATGTCGTGGAAGTCCGACGGTCGTGGCAGCCACGCTTCGTCCAGCTCCCCTTCTTTCGGCCAGAAGGGTCCCGGCAGTAGTGGAAGTGGATCCGGTCGTGCCCCTATATATCTCCACCAGGCCCCTAAAGTCCCTCCTTCTCTACAGGTATTCAGTGTGGGCTCGTTCCATGATAACCAAGCCAACTATAGGTGAAATCGAAATTTGACTCTGAGTGGAGGCGATTCTCCGTTCCATGCAAGGAGCATTCTCCTACCTATCAGGAGTTCCGGAATCTGGTCGAGGGACTCCACGAACTCTATAATATTCCTTTCACCCTCTGCTACACGAGCACTGGAGGGGACCTACTGCCGATAACCAACGACGAAGTAGGAGCTGCTCCCTAGAGATCCCTCTAAATTTGACCTTAGAACTTCCGCAAAGCGTTCGAGTCAGCAACGCCGACGTTAAAGCTACTGATTCAACGGAAGGGAGAATCGTGGGAGGAGAAGTATGGATACGGGACGGACACGATCGACCGGAAGAGGAAGGGAATTTCCGTTCTTATCACGGGAAGCAAGCCCATGAAGCGAAATTACAACATTTCCAACCCAGAAGACTTCAGACAAGTATTTACCGTAATTTAAATGAGATGCATAACGATCTTTCTAGGTGTCAGCCATCATCGACGTCGACATCGTTCCCGAAGCCCATCGGAGAGTCCGATTATGCAAGCACGGCTCCGACCGACCTTTGGGATTCTATATTCGCGATGGTAGATAAGCATGGAAAACGATTCTATAAGTGATTTTTTAGGAATGTCCGTCCGTGTCACCTCCCAGGGCGTCATGAAAGTGCAGGGCATCTTTATAAGCCGACTCGTCGAAGGGGGCTTAGCGGAATCCACAGGACTTCTCGCCGTCAACGATGAGGTTCTCGAAGTCAATGGCGTAGAGGTGATCCTTGTCTCTCTGTATTCTTCCTAATGTTGACCTTCTAGGTGCAAGGAAAGACCCTCGACCAAGTCACCGACATGATGGTGGCCAACGCCCAGAACCTGATCATTACGGTGAAGCCGGCCAACCAACGGAACACTCTGCAGCGCGGAGGAACCTCAAGAACGTCGGCGACGTCGGACTGGTCCGATGACCGAGGAAAGGTAACCCAGGGCCGGCGACCGATTGCCGACCACGAAGACGAGGACAGCGACGAAGACGAGGTCGTGGACTACACCCGGCCCAACGGTACGCGGTAGCAAAAGGATTCTTCAGATTTTAAGTTATTCTCCGTATTTCGGTTGTGATTCCTGTCTGTGATTTAGCCATCGTGTCTTACTTCGCTTTTGCAGATTTCTCGTTGCAGCTCTCACTTCTTACTCAAGTCGCTCATATCCCTATAAGTATATCAAATTGGTAAAGAATATAAACATATTAAACTGTACAATATAAAAGCGAAAATGAAAAATATGTCTTCTTGGGTTGTGGTGGTCGATTGGGAACACCCTGTAATGATGTCTTGAATATCCGACCTACAGTTATGATGGAGAGGACTGTGATCAGCTGTGAAGTCATTGTAATCTGGGGTACTGTAGAATCCTACTGTATTTTTAGACAGATTGCTTTAGGTTCTCCAGTTGCCGCGTCTACGTCTCGTCTATATGCACGGGTCTCTGTCTCGTCTATGTCTTGTCTATCGCCATAAAACTCATTCTCTACTGGCTTGCTGGAAATTCTCCTCTGGAAAAGGCGAACAAAATTGCAAACTTGACATTCTTGTTCCGCCAGGAATGCTCTAAATGAGCGACTTCTATGAACATTCTTGTCTGTCTGTATAATTTGCTGGAGCATACTGTACTCGGGTACTGTATGAGTTGAGGATACTCTCCGATATTGTAGCAGCTTGTGGTAGTTTTGCTCGAAATCAGTTTCCTATCGATTCACGGTTACCCGAGGTTTCTTCGCGGCTATCCTTCTTATGTCTCCAACTCATGTATCTTCCTTTCAGATGCTCATCTACTACATCTTTGCCTGGCCGTACCGAACCATCCTCAATCCACTGTACCGCCGCCGACCGAAAGCGTCCGACGTCCTTCGCGCCTACATCCGGCAGCGCGACCATCCCTCGTGGACGTCCTACTTCATCGCGTACCGCCGCATCCAAGACGACAATTTTGGCGAGAAACACTTCAATTTCGACGTCGACGGACACAACTACCACGTGCTGAGGTGAGCGCTATGCATGTTTTATTGCCGCACGCGTCGATTCGCAACAGCCTTGACGCCGGCGCGAAGGGTGGAAGGAAGACATACAGAGGAGCCGTCGCTCTCCCGCCAGCCGGCTGTTTATGCATGCGCGTTCCACCGCGGTTTGAGGCGCACTTTTCCGCTCTCCCGAGTCGAAGGGCGTTGCGCTTTCCTTGGCGCCACTGCCGAGAGCTGTTGTCGACGTGTTGTTTTTGGGAATGCCCTTTGGCTTGTGATGAAAATGGAAAAGTCTCTCTTTCTCGAGGTCGACCTCCCTCCCCTCCGCCGTCTTCTTATTTTCGTGCTGCATGGAAGACAAACAGAGCGGATAGGCGGCAGGCAGTATCCGTGATATGAGGCCGACCCGTTGTTTACGTCTTTCCAATAGCAACTCGAGTGGAAATGATTGACGCGCACAACCCTACGACCCTTTTTATTGGCCTGTTTTTCTCCGACTGTACTCTTTCCCGCAGCTGTATTTCCCTTCCATTGTCCTCCCTCCTCGCACGGCGTTCCGCCGTTGCTCCTTTCGTCCTTAAACACTGCGAGTCACCGCAAGGAAATGTTTATCTTCCGATCAGGCTCTTTTGTTGGGTTAATCGATTCGCGATTCGATCGTCATGCCTCGGAGGAGGCGGATTGTTGACAAGTGTTCTGTTTTAAGTGCTTCGGCTGCGCAGAGTTGCGAGGCGAGTACTGTTTGCTCATAACACTAATTCATCCAGGTTTTTCGATGTCATTCATGTCACATGTTTATGTCAAGGTGGCTCCGGACTAGTTTTTCTCCTGACCGCCATTTCGATCTTGTTTTGACAGATGGCGCCGTGGAACGATAGCCCGTATTGCTTCCCGAGGTTAATTCGTCTTTTTCGCTCTCTAAAGACGTCGTTCGAACGCTTTTTTCGCCGCGTTCCCTTTAGCCGTTCGCTGGTCATCTCATCGATCACCGTCACCGATCCACACGCCTTAAGGCGCGACGGCGCCGCAACAACGATCGATTAGAGTGCTCTAACGAATTGGCGCGCGCGATAATCCGGGTGCGTGCAGGAATAAGCCTCCCGCGGCTGTGGATCCACGCGATTCAGAGGCGTCGGATGTTTGTGGTGGCGGCATGTGTGCGCGGCAATCGGCTTATTCATTTGCGAGCGATAACGTTCCTCTTTCAGAACTGGGTGTTTCCCATACATCAAGTACCACTGCACAAAGCGGCCTCGCGAGGATCTGTCCTTCGACAACAACCTCTACAAGCTCATCACCGTAGCTAATCTTGGTAAGTGTGACTCTGCTGTTTGCCTTCGGCGTTTTTATCGCCGTCGCCGCTTTTCCTCCAAGGAGCGGCGCCTCTTTTTGCTTATCGCTTCTTTTGTGAAATGCTTCCCGACGGTCACTGTACTACTGCTCCATGACTGAACGACCTTGAAACAGCGTCGCTTCATAATTTATTTCACATTTGCTCGCCCACATTGACTGACAGTGTCCATTCTGAGCTTCTTTAGGCATCCCATGCCTATTGTACGGTCTGGCCGCCGTCGGTCTGATCTCGCATACGGAGTACGTCGTGGAACCTCGCACCGGAGTACGTGTTCCCGTCAACTTCTTGATTAAGGAAACTCATAACTGAGACAGGTCTGTCGACGTTGTCAGCTCCGCTCAATCACTGCTTTCAGATCGAGCGCCCCCCCGGGCATGGGTCCCACGTCACCGTTTGAATATCAACCCACACCGCACCTCATCGGCATCGTCCTTCTTGTGATATTTCCCCTGGTATACCTCAGCGGACGACTCGTCTTTGGCACCCTGTCACTCGCCTTGTGTGTGCTCCGCTTCATGCTGATCTCCTTTGTTGATATTGTCTTCGGTGAAGACGACGACCTCGAGTACGAGGAAAGACCCACAGTGGCTGATGCCTCCTGTCAGGACGAGCTGCAGGAGCAGAGCGAGGTACCCAAGAAGATCCTTGATTAAGATCCTTAATCGACGCTTTCAGGCATCAGAAATTGAGTATGACCACGAATCGGAGGCTGAAGACGTCATCGCGGACGACGTCCATCTGACCAACGGTGATAACATCGCGAAAGATGGTAGTAGCGTCGGTGCGTCGAACACTCATCATTACGGATTCCAGGTCAGCCTTCGTCCGAGGAAGATTCGGTTGATTCCGGCATGGGCATCATGCAGTCGAACCCTTTCTCGAATGGAATTGGAGCCAACGGCGCTACCGTAGTCCACGAGACGCCCTCGAAGAAGCACCGAAGATGGGCGAAGAGACGCCGCGCTCCGTAGCACACTCCGCTTTCACCACTTCAAGATACCCGTCTGATAGATCTCGAACCATTAGGCGCGTTCCCAAGAAGATATTGGCTTTCTCACGCTTTAACCCTTGTTCCTTAGCAATGTGTTGTTGTTAGAAGCATCCTAGATCGGCGTCAGTCGGGTCCTAGAAGCTACAGTTCTTGATACTCCTACCGGTTGTACATAGATGGAATGAATTCAGAGTTGTGTCTTCCGTGACTCCAAGGGCGCACTAGCCAGGGAACCTTTAGAACTGATTCCTTCAGATTATGGGAATGTGGGATATGGTTCTAATATTTCGGAACCAGGAGCCTCTTGAGATCCAGCCAACATTTGGAGTACAAACACAGCGTAATAAAGAAGTCCGGGAACATAAATTTGTGCATTTCCTAGAGCTGCGATGAAGGCTTCTACGCAGCTCGTCTTCAAGAAGTCAACAATGTCATGTCATCTATCTGTGGATAGTGCTATGTTATATCAAGTCCTTCGACATTTTCCATAAGCTCACGATGCGTGTATATGTACTTAAAGTCTTTAAAAACAACATTTACTACGCATAGATAATTACACAAGTACACAAGAGTATTGGCTGAAAATGCGGCTTATACAAGAACCTATCGATTTTCCCAACTAAGGTTTGGTGACGCCATTCCAACAGCTGTTAAACCCCGGAACCCTTTACTTCGGCTAACATTGTTAGATGTCTATACGTCAAAGCTTCCAAGATGCGTGAGAACCGCGTTGCCAAGGTTTCATAACGCCATTCATCCATACATATAATCTGCTACACATACATCATTGTTTTGTTGTCCAATCCCTAAACCCGGAACCTTTCATATCCGAGAGCCTTGAAGTGCCTACAATCCAGCAGGCCTATAAGGCCGTCGACCATGAAGGCCGTATGTTGTGTTCCGAAGAGCGTTATGTCCTCTTATGGTACATCACAATACAAAGATTGTTGTTTATTGACGCTTACGCAAAATGTTGAGGGCAACCCAGTAAACAAAACCATAAAACTCCCCGGAGGGCTTCCAAAATGACCTTCCTTTTATGACCCATCAAAAAACGATAAGGAAAAACAACCTTTAATGCGCATAGATATTTATGAATGCATGGGAATCTCAGAATATTAACTGCTCGTGTGGGATTCTGACCGAAGACCATGGGTTTGAAAATGCTGGAACTGTGGGAATATATTTTCCCTCATATCTTCTGGAGCCTTAGAATAAGGTGCGGAGCCATAGAAGTGCTGATGAGCCTTAGAATTAGCCGTGGAACGATAGAAAAGAAAACTTTCTAGAAGGCCCTCGGGTATGGACTTAGAACCTACAGTTCTTGATCCTCCTAGTCCTAGCACAGGGTAGTCCTAAAGTTTGACAGCTTTTAAAATGTAGGGACTATGGGAACCTATTTTCCCTCATGCTTCTGCATTTATGGAGCCTGAGGTGCGGATCCATAAAAGATTCTTGCTGATTGTAAGCCTTATTATGAGCAATACAAAAAATACTTCCTATAAGGTCCTCGCGCGTGGTAAAACTTTCTAGGAGGTCCCCGGGCATGGTCTTAGAACCTCGTTCTTGATCCTCCTATCTGTGTGGACTTCTACAGCATAGAATAGTCCAAAACTTTGACAAATCGATTATGTTGCAAGGATCACACCAGAGTGGCGACCCGGTGCATAAGAGTTCATCAATGCAGCGAAGACTACAGTGACCTTACCCAGGCCCAGGCGTCCTGGACTCGCTGATGCAAGTTTGCATGCTGAGGTAAGATACAGGTGTCGTGGATCACGTCCACAGTGGGACAAGTCCAGTGGAGGTGTAGGGTGCGAACTGGGGTGTGAGGTCACGCGTTGTGCCAAAACACGATTTTAGGCCACTGAAAACAAAAGAAATCCACTGCTTGAGGGAGTAAATGGAGTCCAGCGGGGGTGGAGGGACTACGGCAGGCAAGTCCAGCACTAAGGACGAAGAAAACAATCGAAAATAAGGAGAGAACACGGCGTCACAGAACCATTAGGCACCGTGTACCCACCAAGAAGCGACCGCGCAAGAACAGAGGTTTACGGGCTGCTTGTTTGTTCGGTGACAGGCATTGTTAATCTTTTCGGCTCCGTGTGGCCCGGGAGGAAAAATGTCAATCATGTCACGTGCTACTCGCTCAGCAAGGGAGTCCCGTGCTGATAATGGCACACTCACCGCAAGTGCCCGGGCTCCTCTGTCTTCCTTGATTCGCTCTGCCGAAAACATGGCTCTCCCACGGGTCCAGCTCGCCGCGTTGCTCCCTAAAACACGTTTAATTCTGCGCACTGACTAATCCACTTAGGGCGTCTCTTTCGGAACGGTTTATCGCGCGATAGTGCTTTGAGAATGGTCGATGGAGTCGTTCTCTGCCGGCTCCACCGCGCGCTCAATTTCCGTGTGGCTTTGGCGGCAGAATAATGGGAACTACTGGACTCTAATTAAGCGACACCCTTTCCGCGGCCGCACGCACGAGCTAGCAACTTTGGACCCCTTAGGAGACCCAAGGAGACTCAAGCAGATGCCACCATGCGTCGCCACTCATCGCCGTCTTGTTTACGTTAGCGACTTTTGTTTTCGTGGAAGCGCTCGATTTCCCCTTTTGACCTCCGCGAATCCGACGACGGGTTCGATCGCTGTCCATGCATCGGAGTATAATTTATTCGAGGAGATTAACGCCCCATGCAACGACGACGGCGACGACGACGCATTCCGAGGGCCCACTCCACGCTCCATTCAGCCCAAGTTCGCTTCCTCCCTTCGCTCATACTTCAATCATCAATTATGAATGCAACACTTGAGTCGGCGCCGCCGTCGTCACGGCGATCTTCTCCAGTACCTCAGGAACTCGTCGATCTGCAAATCGCTATCGATTCCAGCACCTGTAGAGGAGGTGTCGCCTGCGTGTTTGCTCTCGGCGTCGTCGATTGTGGCACCGTCGCTCCCGCGGGCCAAAATCGCCGCCCGTGTTCCCGAGGAGGAGTAAACAGTGCCGCCCTGTAAACAGCGCTTCTCGCGTGGCCGTCGGGAACGTCGCGCTCCGTGTTTGCATACCCTTCCGCCAGGTCCCCGGGCGATCGAACCGTGTGCATCTTCTTCTGACGCATGAGCACCACCCTATCGAATGTTCACTCGCGATCGCCGAGGTTCCGTGGAGCGAAAAAAGCACCTCGACGGCCCTTTATCGCGCTCTCGGAGTTGATTCAGCGATTAGAGAGTTTACAGGCAGTCCGCGACCGCACTCGTTGTTTTAATTTACGAGCTATCCCCCCTCCGTTCCAGGTGGTCCTCCTCACTATGGACGGTGCTGGAGGTTCCCTCCGGCCGACGGACAAGGAGAAGAGTCGGAGCCAGCCGAGTGGCCTCGACCGCGTCCGGTCGCTCCACAGACGCCTCTCGGCCAAGTCGCGGAATTCGAAGTAAGTGCATGCCCACCACAAACATTTCAATCACCGTGGGGGGCGTTGCGGATGGGTAACATGGAACGTGTACCGCTGTGCAGGACATCAGAAATCGGTTTATTTTCGCTTCCACGTTGGCAACTGGTCTTGTTGACCCAGCAGCAGTGTTTCGTCGCTGGTTTTTGGTTCTTCTGGTGTCATTTTCGCCTAAGTAGACCTAAATTGGGCTTATGTGCTGTTTTTATGCACAACAGAGGGATATCCTGCTGGAGAAGAGCTATTGACCATTGGCTGAGGGCCAAGAGATTTAAAATTCCAGCGACAATGACTTAAGTGGGGCCAATCATCAAATATTCATTTGGTGTCTTTGTTTTGCTTTGCTTTGGCATAGTGCAGTGTTGTTCCGACGCCGTTGCGAAAATATGTGAATTGCGAAACCAAATGCATTCTTCTGACTTGCCCTTCTTCTGGCCAGTCCAATTAACTCGCGCTTCCACTTAATTCTTGATCGTTTGAGCACGAAAGAGTGAAGCTTAAAGAACGGAATGTATCGATCTGTTTAGCAGGTTGTTTTTATCCTCGCACGTAATCTTTTTTGGAAACGCTGACGCAACAAAAGTGTCATGTGATCTCCTCTGCTGACTCTCAGAACGTCGTCACAAGCCAAGACGATAACGGATATGCACGAGCGTCGTACAAAGTACGGCCATGACGAATTACAGGAGCGGGAGATCAGCTGTGACGCATCTGAAGGTTACACTGTGTGCACTTAGCGGTCATTCCAAGCCTCGAAGCTTTGAGAAGCTCCTTGAAGGTTTATCTAAAAAAAGTTTTATTTTTAGAGCTTTATTTTTAAGAAGGAGGTTTATTTTAAGCGTCACCTAAGAAAAGATTTAATTGGATTGGATTTGATTTAATGATCTCTGCCCCCTCCTCCTTGCTTTCTGAAGACCATCATCCCCTTGTTTTTGCCTTTTCAAGCCCCCGCACACCTCCACTCCCTTTAAATCCCTATTCTTTAGGAGCTAGAACTTGACGGAAGTAAATTCCGGGCAAACAGTCCGCGGTCCCACGTGACTGGCAATTAATTTGTTTTTACGGAAAATCAGTTTAATAAAAAAATTGAGTGTAAAAATGTATGTTGAGGCGGTATTTTCAACTTTGTTCTGGGACAGGAGGGAAATGAAGTTCCCGTGTCTCACTTGAATCAGGGCTGTGCGAGATCGGGACCTGGCTTGGGACTGCTTTGAAAAAATCCGGGATGGGACCGCTGTTACCTTGTTCTCTGCCATTTAGTACTTGTTTTGCTCTATTGATACCAACGGAAAACAAAATTTTGTAAAGTTACAACCAATCCGCCGTTTTACCTCGTGTTAGGCTTAAAAGGTCCCGGCCGAGCCCCGGCATTTTACCCGGGACCGGGACCCGGGATTTAGTACCATGAAAACCCTCAAAAACCCTGGACCGGGGCCCGGTACAAGACGTCCCTCATAGCCCTGCTCACAATCCGAAAAATGTGCTTTATACTCAAGTCCGAGATGGATACATGAGCCACAGTCACACTGCACAGTAACCTAAAGAAGGATTGAATTAAATTGAATTTAGTAATTCCTCTTTCTTAATTTAGCCTTTTTACTCCCACCTACTCTTACATCTCTACCTCTTTTCCCTTTAGAAGGAAGCGATGTATCGTTTATCGTATGCAGAAAATAGACCCTCCAGTGGTTGCCCATCACTGAACCAGATGTGAGCTAGACTTGGGACTTACAAAGGAAAGTAAACAATTTAAAAGAAATAGAGGAGAATTCCCATCCAAGATCCATTCTTGCTCATATGATGTGGATATTGTGCGCCTTCCCCCTGCTTTCTTTAGTTATTTTTAAACTAAGGAAATGTACCGTGCATATTATAATTTGAAAAATTATATCCATATTTTCCACATACACTACCGGCTACCAGCTTGACTTCCGGCTTCCAAAAGGGAGAAAAGGACCCAATCCAAGACCCAACTTTGCAGAAACTTACCCAATACTCACCCCCACTCGTGACCCATCTCCTCCCTCCACTTTCGTCCTCCTGCGGGTACTGTGCGCTTCCGGGCGTTCTCTGCTCCGTCCCACCGGCCACCGTCATTTATAGCTCGTTGTTATTTCCCTCGTCCGCATTCCTCCGCAGAGCACAAAAACAGTTTTGCCCCAAAGTGCGCGCAGCGCTTCGCTTGCCCTTTTGTGCCGCCGCGCAAAGAAACGCGCGCGCGACACACAAAGCGAGCATAGAGCGAAGAAGCAGGCCCTCCAGGATCTCGCCGAAAACCCGGCAGAGGGCGCCCTCTCTCCCGCGGCTGGCTCGTGTGTGGTCCCGAGGAGTCCCGACGCGCAGTTGCCTGAGTATGTTGCTCGTTCTCCAATCAAATTCCACGGAAAACACCGAAGATCGCCGCCTTCTTCTCGCCGCCGCGTGCGCGCCGCGCCGCCTGGAAGAGCAAATCTGAAGGCCTGACAGCCAGGCCGTTCAGGGTGTCGGCCGCCGATTACCGGCTGACTTGGCGATCTATCGCGCGCGCGGATTATCTCGCCGGGGGAGAAGCCTGCTGCGGCCACTCGCCTTCTTTGTTTTCGCCTTCTAGCGCCGCCGATCGGATGATCGCATTCCTCTTGCGCCCGCTCGCACTTGCTCCGCCAAGGCGTAAAACGGAAAGTGCAACGTTTTCGCCGCTCTCCTCTTTATGTGTACAGGCGAATGAACTCTCCTCCGTGCCAGTAAAGCGCGTCTTGCACGTGTCTAGACAGTGCACGTGACTGTGTCTCCGAAGTGTCCTTTGCCCGCAGCTGAAGGAAGGCCTTTGGGAGGACGGGGCTTGTAAGGATGTGCGCGCCTGAGAGAGCCTTCCCCCGGGCTTCTTGACGGTTCTGCGAGCAGCGCCGACGCGGAAGTTCGCCGTGTGCATGGGCTTCCAATTGCATGGCTTGATCGATATTGATCTTCGCCCTGCGCGCTTCTCTCTTTGTTCTTTCGTCAATGTACCTGCTTTTAGGAAGATGGCTTCCACCGAGCTGACAAAGCAGGATCGGGAGGCCAAGCCTCAAATGAAAATTGGGCACTATATTCTCAAGGACACGCTTGGCATGGGAACCTTCGGGAAGGTGAAAGTCGGCATCCACGAAGTCACCGATTACAAGGTCGCCGTCAAAATCTTGAATCGTCAGCGCATCAAGACGCTGGACGTCGTGGGCAAGATCCGGAGGGAGATCCAGAATCTTTCGCTCTTCCGTCATCCTCACATCATCAGACTGTAGGGCTGTCCTGTCTCCTCTCCTTCTTAATGCTCTTTTTTCTAGATACCAAGTGATCAGCACCCCTTCCGACATCTTCATGATCATGGAGTATGTCTCCGGAGGCGAACTCTTCGACTATATTGTGAAGCACGGAAGGGTATGCGCAGAGTGTCGAAAGACCTTAACTCCTCTGTCTCTTCCAGCTGAAGACGCCCGAGGCTCGTCGGTTCTTCCAGCAGATCATTTCTGGCGTGGACTACTGCCATCGCCATATGGTCGTCCATCGAGATCTGAAGCCAGAGAATCTCCTTCTCGACGACCAGAACAACGTGAAGATTGCCGACTTTGGACTTTCAAACATCATGACCGATGGTGACTTCTTGAGGACCAGCTGTGGAAGTCCCAATTATGCTGCGCCCGAAGTCATTTCTGGAAAGTGAGCAATAGCTCCTTGAAGCGCAAGATCCTCATTCCTAACATTCAGGCTCTACGCCGGGCCCGAGGTCGACGTTTGGTCGTGCGGTGTTATATTATACGCCTTGCTCTGTGGCACTCTTCCCTTCGATGACGAACACGTTCCGACTTTGTTTCGGAAGATTAAATGTAAGTCTCATGCTCGTACATGTCATGATCACATGGAGCCTTCTTTCAGCGGGTATCTTTCCTATTCCGGACTACTTAGAGAAATCACTGGTAAATCTTCTTCTGCATATGCTACAGGTTGATCCTATGAAACGAGCTACGATCAAAGATGTGATGTAAGTGCCTTGTTTACTGTATTAGTACTGTAGCGTTCTGCCATCTTCAGACATCACGAGTGGTTCCAAACGGACCTTCCCGCGTACCTGTTCCCTCCGATCAACGAGTCAGAGGCATCTATAGTCGACATAGATGCCGTGCGTGACGTCGCCGTCGTAAGCCACCACTTCGCTAGGACATCCCTAAGGTCTATCCTCTTTCCAGCGCTACAAGGTCACAGAAGAAGAAGTCACTTCGGCGCTGCTGAGCGACGACCCTCACCACCACCTCAGCATCGCCTACAACCTCATCGTCGATAATAAGCGTATTGCCGATGAAAGTAAGTGGGGTTTTAGATTAGGCATGTGTGACTTTGTCTTCTGGTCAGTGTTCCAAATTCGCAAAGTGTTCCGACGCTGTACTCTCTTGGCATCGGACAACGGGTAGTTCGTTTACGCTAGTTGTCTCGTCCCGCTTCTAGAAAAATGCGATTCTTTTCACTTAACCCGCTTAGAGATTCTCATCCTTTTCGTGTCCTCGCCTCTCATCCCTGTTGTTCAAATATTTCTACTCTAGTTCGTGCAACCATGCCGCCATCTCCAAATAGTTCGAGTACGGCCTGTTATGTCGACACAGCCACCTCCGAACTCGGCAGTGTCGCTATCCATTCGCGCTCTCCGCGAAGGGAACACTGCGTGCACCGCCGCACGGTGCAGCCCGGAAAGTTCTGTCGGCCCGATTGTGATAAGTGTCCCAAGTGGGGTGCCAAAGAATGCCTCTTCGGACGACTGCCCCTCGACCTGGCCGCTTGTGATCTCTGTCCGAAGCACGGCCATAACGGATGCGTTTTCGGGTTCTCCTCGACCTCTGACGCGACGATCGCATCTCCTCGCAACAGCTCTGCGTTGTATCATCAACACGCTGCCACCGTCCCGACACCGAGAAAATGTCAGTGAGATTAGGTGGTGTTAAATTATCGTTCGTGACGCAGGGGTTAGGGAAGAGAGTACAGTGTACGGTAGAGCGCAGCAGTGTGCCCGATTGAGAAATGCGGTGTCCTCACGATCCTAGAGTAGCCTTCTCACCTTCCCTTGCATGACGCCCCTTTGCTGTTCCTTTGCATGCGTTTTTCCTTCTTTTCTTTCGAATGTTTTTGTCTGCCTTCGAAGAAGAGTTTGCCGTGACTCGCCGCGTAGAGTTTGGACGAAACTGACCCAAACGCAGAAGTGTGAGGAAGCGCTTTGCTTGTGATCATGTGCTATGCTTTGCCATCAGGAGCCCACCCTGACGCAAGCAGCCTTGGTGAAACGGTATCGCTTTTGTTCTTCTGGGGGCTTCTTCTAGTGCAAGGGAGGAGTTAAATAGTATTCCCTCCGGAGTGCTCCTCCTTATGGTGGTTCTCTTTCAGCGGCGAAACTCTCCATCGAGGAGTTTTACCAAGCTTCCCCCGTTGGGAAACTACAGCAATCCGATGCGCTTCACAGGCATCCGGAACGCATACCCGGCTCCAACCGGATCACTTCTACCTTGGACAACATCTCGCAAGCCGATCCCACAAGCCCTACTGGACCACTACCACCAGTCTCTGGACGTCATGGCCACGTGAAGAGAGCCAAGTGGCACTTGGGGATACGATCACAGAGTCGTCCGGAGGATATCATGCACGAGGTGTTCCGGGCCATGAAGGCACTCGATTTTGAGTGGAAAGTGCTCAACGTCTACCACGTAGTCGTTCGGAGACGCGTCGATAATCCGAATCCCACATATGAACCGGTAGGACAACATCCGTGCTTGCCTATAAACACGTCTTCTTTAGCCAAAGATGAGCCTGCAGTTGTACCAAGTGGATCAGAGGAGTTACCTGCTCGACTTCAAGAGCCTGGTCGATGACGATTGTGAGTCATTTTATACCGTATTCCTGTAAACTATATCCCTTTTTAGACATGGCAGACGGCAGTGCCTGTTCGTCTAGACACGCATCTGTCTCGATGCCTGTGAAGCCGTCTCTCCGCAACAATCGCGCTCAATCGCTACCGATGCCGATGGAAGTGGAGCAGACGCCTCCGCCATCGCCCACTGTGAACAAACAAAGCCAAACAATGCAATTCTTCGAGATGTGTGCCGCTCTGATTGGAACCTTAGCACAGTAGTAGCGGAGAGCCGCCAGTTCAACGGAAGTCTCAAGCCGCCTGTTTACTATTATGACGATAGTGCCGTTTTCGTAATGCGAAGATTTCGCTCTGTTCCTTGTTTCAGATTTGTTATTTTCCCTTCGGGGCAGATTCTATAGTTCATCCGTCGTGGTAACTTCTTTGTAGAGTTATGTAGAGTTTAGTTGTTTGGAGAGCGGGAATCTACTGGCTAATTCTTATCTTTCGCTTGTTGACGCAGGATTGTACATACGTCTTTGCATTCATAAATTTTTCGGTGTCCCAAGCTGTCTTATGCTTTTGGTGTCTAGAATGGGTCTAGACTTTGTCTAGAGTCTGTGTCGAACTAGGTCTAAGACAATGTCTACGTCTGTGTTGCAACCGGCCACTCCTGCAAGCCTTGGACAGCCTCATTCGTCGCATCCCTTATGTCGTCGATTGGTCTGTTCTTTGTGCTGTTCGCTGTTGGCTGCGATCGCGCGGCCGCGATGAATGTTTTCAAGGATTACGGTACCCCCTTGTACCAACATTTGGTTTGTGTCCATTTGAGACAATCGCGTTAAACCTAATGCTGTGTTTGTAGACAATACGGATAGGCATCATCGTTTTGCTCATCGAAGTAGTCGTCTACATCATTGTCCGATCTATTCTGATGATGATCACTATCCGGCGCTATAAGAGGAAGATAGCCGACGCGTGCACACAGTCGATCCTGGACGATGCGGTCTACTTCAGCGGAGCGCCCAAGTACACTACAGTAAGTCTTTCCTTAAGGGTGACGAAAGATGACGCGCCGAGGGTTGTTTTTATGGCTCGTGAAGGGTCGTCTTTGGAGGTTCTTAGACGAACAGCTATATATAAGTTTTATGATTTTGTTTACTGGGATATCCCTAACCTTTTATTGCATCGAGGGAAGGAATGTGACAAACAATAGTTCACATAGGTGAAATAACTTAGTATACCGAAGTGTTCGCTCGTTGTCCTCTACTTATTCGCTGCTTCTTCTGTACTTTGTCGCCGCTGAGGGTTCTTCCGCCAAAAGCTCCTTAATGTCCTAATTTACTTTCCTTTTCTCGGTAGATTTTCTTTCCAAAAGCTAGGTTGTTTTACTACTGTAGCAATGCGTAATATTTTTTAGAAGAACACGCCGAACTTTGCAGGACGGCCTGGAGGGAAGCCTAAGTAACGCCCTACTTCCTTACTTCAACAACATGTAGATTACTTCATTTAATAAAGATTCTTTTGAAGATTTGCATTCAAGGACACTCAAGGACCGGGACGATTAAGGATCGCCAAATACATCACAGAGCTTCTCCTCGTGGAACATCTGGTGACCTTTCTGACACCCGAAGTGCCCCGAGTACTCCTTCAGCTGCCGAACAATGGCATTCGCGCGGATCGCCGTCCTGGGATGCTTTCCGCGGCGCAGATGAGCTCTTTGCGAGGTCGCATTCCGTCGCTCCTCCTTGTACTCCTCGCAGTAGTTCGCTCCGAGGCCGAAGAAGAACGAGTCCATCGCATCACTGGTTCCATTGTCAAGCGTCTTCGCAATCTTGGCTACTACACGCGCCGCCTGGATGTCGGCGAAGCCCTCGTCGATTTTCGTAGAACCGTCGGGTCTATCCAGATGACACCCTTTCGTGCCATTGAAGTAGTCCTAAATGGGCCCATCCTAGGATGATTCTCTCCACTTATCTCACATAGCATTGCCACATCTTGAAGCCTCCGTAGTACTCCTTATAACAGTCGAGCGCTTTTCTGTAGTTAGAGTGCTCCTTAATCTCTTCTCCACCTTCCACATGCACCGTATCCACTCCCAGAGAATGGAACATCTCGTGGGCGAGTGTGTAGCCTAAGGTACCGTATCTAAAGCCATCAGGGAGCTCCTTATGTTGTCCATATATTTCTGGAGCACCGAAGAGCTAGGAGCAGAATTGGTCGTGGGAAAAGTAGATCTCCTACCAGCAAGTTCTCCGAGTGGTAGTTGAAGGCATTTGACTGGAAGAAGGAGAGAGCCGAGAGGGGCTGGTTTTGAAAAGGGTACATTCCGAAGTCGTAGTCGTCGTTTTGGAGTTTGAAGGCGTTGTGAGCCAGGCGAAGCAGTTGGGAGAAGAAGAGACCTCGACAGGTCTTGTGTGATTCTCCGAGTCTAGAATATGTCTGTAGGAAGGAAGTATCACATGAAGCAGGGTTGAATGACCTTCAGAATCTCTATACGCTCTCTATACGGTAAAAGGTATAATCTCTAGACGAGTTTAGAATGAGTTTGTAGGAGGGAAGTATCACACGAAGGAGGGTTGAATGCCGACCCAGGTCAGCTATGGCCTTCAGAATATCGATAGGCTCCAGCATGGGCTCGTTTTCCAGGAATCAAAAGCTTGCTTACTCAGGTTCAAGCCCCAAGCCCGTACTTGTGCCTATCTCCGACCCAGGCCAAGCAACTTCTGTAAATGTAATTAAGACCAAACCTTTCTCTCAGATCTGAATCGTTGTGGAATCTCTGAAACGTCTCCTTGAAGAAGTCAACGGCTTTAGCCACCATCGCCTCCTCGGAAAACTCTTTGGGCGCTCCGAAGTAAATCCTTTCACTTGGGAACAACTCCCTAATGTTTCTTTTAGTCTCCTCCTTTATCCACTCGGTCTTCTGGAAGCGTCTTCTTATATGTGGGAACTCAAGCAGCTTTACTCACATCGATGTGCTCGAAGATTCCCTTTTTCACCTCTTCGGCCATCGAGTGGAGTTCTTCGTCAAAAGTGGAGTTGTGGACGAGGTTAGGGTCCACGGATAGCAGTAGGTGCGCGTAAAGAAGGTTCGCGTAGGCGGATGCCAAAGGGGTTTCCAGTATGTCGGCGAAGGGTCCCTTCTTAAAGGGTTAGACTTTACAGGAAAAGGAGTCCCAACACGAGCATTACTGTCCCTTCTTAAAGGGTTATAGAAAATAGGGAAAATAGAGCATCTCAGGTTATTCTTCTTCAGATCAGTGTGGTAGGCGTCCCAACACGATCATTACTGTCAGTATAATATCGTCTCGGGACCTAATTTTTTTGTCTCAACGCGAACAGATGTTTTTAAGGGTCACTACTGGATTGCTATAGGTGTGTAGCTTCTCTTGAAAACAAGCCCTACTAGTGTACCTCCTTGTGGCGTGAACTCCTTCTTGTCTCCTGCTCTTCTGGAGCGTCTATCTCCAAAGTTACTCGTTTCTCGACTTCAAACGTCACATTGAAATCCTGGACGTCAAACCTCCCATCGATGTCCACCGCCAGAAAGTAACCCCTCAGAAGGTCCTGCACGGAAGAAGGCGTGCTCTCGAAGGGAAGAGTTCGGAACGAGCGACCTAAAATGCTAGTGACTCTCGGCTTTATCTAGGGCATACTTTTCTCAGCTGAAGAAGACACTACTTTCACTGTTTGGTCTCGAGTGGAAACATCGATCTTGGGCCAGGAGCGAAGTCCAAATCCGATGAGGAAGCCTTCCTTCTCGGAGAACGATTCTTCTGAAGTGGCTGGAATGGAGTGTCGACATTCCTCCAAGGCACTCTTCTTGAAGAGGCCCTCGTCTATCGCCTAGAACGGTCTCGACGCGATTCTTTCGGCCTTAAGGTGGTTACCGCTTGGAGTTGCTCCGTGACAAAGTCGCTTCGATAGGCTTCGAGATGAAGAAGGGCTTCATCGTAAAAGGCAGAGTAGACGTCCGGGAAGTCTCCGCTCTGGCAGATGAACGCTTGGAAGTTGGAACAAGCCGAGGAGAGGGGGTGAGAAGGCGGTGCGAGGGAAGCCAAGAAGAACAGGACGGCAAGAACCATGCTGTCCAGAGGCAGAGCTGGGAAGTGTTTGTCGTGTGGAGTGGTAGGCGGCCGACATTTGTTTGCCTTGGGGCCCACTTTATTAATACGAAATGAGACAAGCACATTAGTTTGTTGTTTTGGAGCGAGAAGACTCTGGCGGTAGCGAGTAGGTCTCCCTCTTTATCTTGCGTTGAGGGGGGATATCCCCTCAGCTACTAGGTATCTTACACTTGTTAAGACCACAGCTACAAGGCTTGGAAGCCAGACTACGACGTTCTTCGTTTTACAAGCTTGGAATACCGATGGAGCAACGCTGAACCAAGTGATGTTGACCTGATTTATTTAGACGCCTTTCATGAGGGTACAAAGCCTGGATAGATACAATTCAGCTACTCCTCAGAACATCTCACTGGCGACGTTCTTCGCTTCGCAAGCCTGGAATCAGTTAAACCACTGATTGCACAAGTCATCCTACCTTCTTCAGGTCCTTAATGATGTACTTCTGTCGGTGAGCGACAAAAGTGTCGAAAGGACAGAAGTCACCCTGAGGACATCCGCTGACATTCTCGGTTACGGTAACCAGAGGCGATTCCACGTTCTTGGAAAAACGAACCCTCACAGCGTAGCTGTCCTTTTCCACCTCCCACAGTTCAAGGATTACGGTAGCGGCGTAATCGGCGAGGCCTTCTCCCAAGACCGCCTGCTTGGCTCCAAGGGTTCTTAGCAAGGCGCCGACGGTTGCGTCGTGCTAGAAAGGTGTAAGAGCCTATTGGGAAGTCGTCGATCTACGACTCACCCCTGAGAAGACCTGGTAGAGATACTTGTTCTGGCCACTGATCTTCTTCTCCATGTTCTGGATCATCTCCTTGATGAGGACTCCTCCTCCCAGAGATACGATCTCCACGCGCTCGTCCTTCCCGAAGGCAGCGCCTCCAAACTGAAAATCGAATCCTTGCTCCGCCAGGCGCGAAGACCGCTCGTAGACGTCCTCGGTGACCCACTCGGGAAAGGTCAGGTTGTAGGAGCGTTCGATCATAAGTGTGTTGGCGAAGGCGTAGAGCTCGTCAAAGTTGGAAATCTTCATCTTTCCATTCTCTTCGATTGCTTTGAAGAGGTCCTGGCACGAAATATCATCATTTCGCTCCGAGACACGACTGTACCTCGTTCTCCTTCACTGTAGCCGTGAACTCAGGCGAGTCGAATTGCTCCTTCCTCATCTGCTTGAGCCGAGGGCAGTAGGGTGACGCATATATCGCCTAAAAGTTTCGTTCTTTTCTGAACAATCCGACCGGAACCCACAAAGTCGTCTTCAAGGGGTACGGTATGCACGGGGACCGGGGACCAGCTCTTCGGCCACTGACTCTCCGTCGGGTAGGTTCCTTGGGAGGCGC
>KN169782.1:31618-42426 GCA_000757755.1 Steinernema glaseri
TGTTTGTCTTCCAGGCTCTCGCTATCCCTTTTGTGCGTTTTCCCGCGAAGGATAATACGATTAGGAAGCCCAAGTAATTGTCGCCTCTTTAGAAAAACATTGTTGTGTCCGCCAACATGTATTGTGCGCTGGCGCCGTCCTGATGACAAGCCGGTGGCTGCCGGGACGAACGGGTTTCCACACACAATGGTTACGCTCTACGGGTTTCGATGAAATGTCGCGTTTTTAAGTTTTTGACGCCTCCGCGTGCAAAGTGCAACAATTTTCCATTTACTTCGGCGATTTCCGGACCCCGTAGCGGAAGGTTTCGTTGTGAGAGTGCGTCTCGCAACAAATCGTCTCTGTTTCCTTCTTCTTCGACTTCGGTCGACTTCCTGGTCTTATCATTTCTGCGTGTTTTTGTACTATTGAACCGGACAGAGCATTGGTCCTTTATCAGCTCTTTTTTGCGAATTAAAGCTGAATTCAGTCAATCCAGTTTTGTCCGTGAAAAACCTTAAGGAATCATTGGTTGTTTTGCAGATAATTTTTGAGCACTTTTGAATATCACGTCCATCCGTTAAGTGGAGCGAACGTACCAAGTTTCTGAGCTAGCACAGCGCCCGGAAAGAAGGTAGCTTGTAAGCGAAATCTGTGCAGGAAGCCACCGTACTTAAGTTTTCGCTTATAAACTGGTTGAGTGTATGCATTAGATTAAAACTGTTCGTACCTTTAGTAGGTCGTGTAAGTTTTCATTTTTGTGAAGTTTTTTTGTGTCAAATATTTCTTTGGGATAGTGTCTTTCAGTAGCAAGGTTCAATTTAACATCCGAGCCATACTTCCGCGTGGTGCTCTGAGGTTCTTAGGGTCAAAGGATGAATAATATTTCAATCGTTTGAGACCACTTTTTTAAGGTTTTATTTTTGCCCGATGTAGTGTTCAATGTGTATCGGTGTGGACCAGGGAACCACAAACATTGACTTTGACAGGTTCCTCCAAATATAAGTATTATCACGCTCTTTCTTTAATGTACCACCATAATTTTTGCAATCGCTGATTGCGAGCCCTTGGTAGAGTGAACCAGTTCGGTCAGTCAGCGGAAACGTGGCGCTTGTTTTTTCCGATAATAGTTCCGCCGGCCATCCCACACGTTTCCGGTCGTTCTCTCCTCGCATAATCCACCGAGATTACTCATTCATCCCGTCGTTGGCGTAAACATCGAACACAACAGATCGCCGTGATTAATCGCCGATTTACAAATACTAAAGGAGCCGAGGCTCTTGTTTTTAGCTAGGAGAAAATAAAGGGCTAACAACTGCTCTGACAGAAATAGCATCCATAGCACAAGGAGTGGGTACTTCAGTGATTTTTAAAGCTTGACATTTTTGTTGCTTTTTTCCTGATGTAACTCCTTCTACAGATTCATACCGAACTGTATCAAAATCCTTAGAAAATAGCGTGACAAAACTTTGTATTCTGATTTAGCATGGTCTCGCGGCGAAATTCGACCCCAAAGTGTTCTGTAGTTGATGCCCTCCGCTCTTTGCGTTTTTAATCCGTTTGACGTTAACAGAAACCAGAAAAAATGCGTGATTCACATTTTATAAATATGTATGTCTTCTTATCAGGGTAGAAACGAAGGTACCTCACTTTTGTGTTCTTCAGTGGCAACATGTCGTGATTCGTTCCATCGGGCACGAACACGTGCTTGCCGTGATCGCCACGGTCATAAAAAGGCAAAAGACCAGTTTTTGATTTAGAAAAACATGCACTTAACGGGCATGGCATAACGACTTCGATCTGTGATCGAGAAGCCGTGTTTGTGGAAGTACAGGAGAAGCGCGGGAAGAGCGATGGGGATAGGCTATAAACAGATTAAGAGAATTTATTTTTGGTAGCGCTTTAGACGTCCATGTTGCACAGATTTCACGAAAAGTGTAATTTAAATGTACGATTCCAGTGTTTATCGATATTTGGCAACGATAGCATCGTTGGGTTAAAGAATGCTTCTCAAAAAAAAAACCGGTGGCATTCTTAATTTTTTTTTTCTGCTTCAATTTGGAATATTTATGTCTCCTGTATTTTGTGGCATCCGTCTTTGGAATTTGGCAAACCTTTTTCTTTAAGGTTTTATTTTTGCCCGAAAAAATTTTCAGAATCGTTATATCTTATCGTCAAATCTGTATATGTACTCTGTATTCTATCAGATTGTTGATGTAAGTGCGAATTATCGAGATCGTATATGTATCGTATATCCGCGCGGTGCTCTGAGGTTCTGAGGGTCAAATAGTGAAGTCTCTAATCGTTCGAAACCATTTTCTTTCTTTATCTTTGTCCGCAGCTGT
Organism: Steinernema glaseri; assembly: GCA_000757755.1. Lineage (NCBI taxonomy): Eukaryota > Metazoa > Nematoda > Chromadorea > Rhabditida > Steinernematidae > Steinernema > Steinernema glaseri. The sequence goes on from KN169782.1 coordinate 33,943, forward strand.
TTTGTACCGTTTTGTACCGTATTTCTCTATCGATGTGGTTGGACCTGGATTCCAGGGATTTTAATAACCTTCATTCTTCTCTTAACAAATTTATTTCCTGTTTTAATTCTACATTAATATTTCTTGTTCCCTCTAGGGACTTTATCATCAGCGTAGAGCCTCACTCGTAATTTAGAGATGGATCCCCGGATCGCCCAAAGCAATCTCGGTCCACAAGTGACCGTGTCTTAGAGACATAAAACTCCTAGTGACGTGTTTGTTTGCTCAGTGAATGTTTTGATGGCTCGGCGACTTTCAATCGATCCGTCTCCGTTCCCACGTGTTTACCCGACGCTCTTTGGAACACATTTTCAAAGGGCCAGCGCGACGACAGACGAAAACATGTGGATCGCCGCTACCGTATGCACTCTTCCGAATGTCCAAAACAGTCTGTTCTTTGGAGTTCTTGACCTGAAGCAGAAAAGGCGATTTTGAACCGATCTTTGACCCCCGCCATCGCGGGGAATGAGTCAGGAAGGACGATTATCGGTGATGTCAAGTGGCGCAGAAACCGGTAGTGGAACAGTTAGAAGATGAGTGACTTGAGATGGAAGTGGAGATAGGGAGGGTGCCGGAAGTCGGAAGCTACCGGAAACCAAAAAACAAGGAAGAGGGAACTGGACGCTTTAGAAGTGTACGTGGGTTTGTAGATTTTCTAGTTTATGGATACGCTAGATCATTTCAATTGTGAATTAAATATTTCTGTGCGCCTTGGAACAATATCAGACCCTTAAGGTACAGTGTATAGGAATACCGTTCCTCCTGTCCATGCTGTATGTAAATAGCTGCGAATTCGTTCATTCGTTCGAGCTAGACGCCCGTATCCATATACGTAAAATCCTTATAACCATATGCATGATATCTTTGTATTATAATAGCTCCAAGTGTTTTCAAAACAGTTACAGCAAAAGCTGAAATTTTTGACACAAACATTAGCATTTTGACATTTAACACAAACATTAAGCAGACCTAATTTTAGTGATAAAAATTTCCGTGTCATAATGGTTCTCCTGGTTATTTTTTAAATACGTTCTAAATGACATATAAGTGCTTGCCAACATTTTTGGGTGTTATCTATTCCGATTAATTTTTAAATTACATATCATTGCCGCCAACATTTTTACCATCCATAGACGTCTGTTCCTTGGCGGGAAATCTGTTTTCAACGGCCATAAAAAGAAGGAAAAACACCCGTTCTTTGGTCTCTACCATGACAGTAAAAAAAGTTTTTTTAAAGATCGAATCTCCGATAGTACAATGCCCTTTGACTCTTCGGGGCAACCCCAATCATCGCCGAGAGTGAGTCAGAACTGATGATTATCATTTTCATTATGCAGCGATCAAAAAGGGTAAACAAAACACAAGCGTTCCACCATGCATAAGCTCAACACTTTCTAAAACCTTTTACTATTTTTGTGGCCGCCACAATAAAAAGACCCCCTTTGATTCCGCGATTAAATCGACGCACCAATTGGCCGCTATCGACACGCCGTCTCCGCTGATCTCTGCTTTGGACTAAAGGTCACGACGATCGTTGCCCAATTGAGAATTCGTCTCCATCGCGCCTTCCATGGCACGTGTCAGGACCGGCTAGTTATACACATGGTTTTTACATTTGAAACCACAAAACCCCAGACGGACCTCATAGCTATTCATCAAGTCCTCCCACGTTTTTCGTGTAAACTTTTCCGGCGACTCTTGGCGCGAGATGGCACGAGACGGAAGGTGGTCTCAAGCGGAAAATGCGTGTTGCATTAGTATAATTCGTAATTCGTAATGGCTAATGAGCTTGAGGGATGAAAAGTGGATCTTATTTCAATTTTTGTATTGTATATGCACGTCAGCTGCCCGATCTTTGAATTGGCGTTGTGTCGCAAAAAGAAAATGAAATCGAGGCACAAATATTTACGGTTTCCGCCAAATGTGTATTTACGCGCCTATTGTTGAACTGACCGGTTTTTTGAGTTTCTGTCCGGCTCGGCTCATAATTGGGTATCTCGGGAGCGGCACAGGATTAGCGCCACCGGTTCTCGTGAGACATTTAAGACGATGATTGGTGCCTGTTCTTTGAACTGACCATAAAAATGACAACTCACGTCATCGGACTGTGGTCTTGATGAATGGTAATTTTATATCTTTTTGCCCAATTATTCGCCATCATCATGATGGAGTGTGTTGATAAGAAGTGAAACGGTGATAATTGATTAGGTAATTTTATCGTTGTCATTTTTGGAATTTGAAGGGTCAATCTGATCTTTTTGTTGAGAACGATCGAATTGTATAAAGTTTTTGAGATGGTATAAGATAGAGACCAGTGCATAGCCCTCTAATTGAATCCAACCAGCCGTGGTTATAGCTAGGGGGATCTACTCAGCATGTCAACCATCTAATAACAGAGATCGATAACGAGACGGACGATACATTATTATTTTTGAACGAAATTTTTGTTCTAAAGAGTCTCATCATGGAAAATTGGAGCGACTTATATTTTTGCTGATGTTTTACTAGGACTAAACCTTGTTTGTCTATCATTTCGTTGCTAGTTCTATTGGATTCAGTTGTTGTTGTTGTTCTCAAGGGTCTAATCATGGAACTTCTGATCTTCTAATAGGACTAAACCCTGTTTATTTATCAATTCGTTGCTCCTTCTATTGGATCCATGCAAATTTTTGATTGTACTTAACCAAGAAATGCCCCAATAATAGAGACGCATTGAAGATGGAGCATTCATCCACCCGACACATTCATCACCATCCTTCCGCATTTAAATGCAATTCATGACCATTGCTCTTTGCCCAGCTCCTTTCCCAGGCGTATGTGTTCTGCACGCCTAAACACTGGAGTAAGATACTGTACAACTGCATGGGTCCGGCCCGAATATCGTAAAACTCAGCGACTCCTCGTATTCCCATACAATTTATAGCCCATTGTCCACCTGTTTACGTTTGGTCAGCTTTTTCCCACGGCGCTGCTTCCCGCGCCTCCGCCACGGTACCATCCTCCTCACTCGCCTCAGGCCTCGCCTCCTACCATCTCGCGCGCACCGTCCCTCCAGGAGTGCGGCACCAGCTGATACGGCCACTGTCGGAAGTCACGTGCGTCCATCGGAAACATCGGTGACCGCGGTACGAACCTCATTTACATGGGGTGCGCGACGCCGCGAGCGGAGGAGGAGCTTCGGCGCGGCGCGAAGAGGAACACATGAGTCAACGCCGCCGTACCGCACCCGGTGTTCTTCGGTAATCGACGAATTTGTCAACCTGTGGCCGCGACACAGAATGGCCGCCCTCTGCCTGTCCACCGTACGTCGCTTCAGCTTCAGCTTCGACGCCGAACTCATCCGCCGCTACTACGAAGGCTGCGCGTCACGAGGTGAGCCCCTAGATCCCCTAGAGTCGGTTCAGCTCAAGAGTCGGCGGTGCGGATAACAGGCGCTCGTCCGCGGGTGGAATTGGGGCACAATGCGTTCGGCGAGGTGATCTTTGCTCGAATCAGTTTGAGGGGCTCTGGTCGACGGATTGTTCGGTCTTCGTGGGCCTAGGGAAGTAGAGAGAAGCGTGTGATTGACATACGAACTACAAGGCAGAATCAGTATACTAGCTGCGAATGGAGATAGGTACAGGGTGTACGAGTAGGTGACCTTCGATTGGTTCTGATTGATTGATGGCTTTGAGCTCTCTCCGAGTCTTTGGAAGATCGTCAAATTTGAGTCAAAGCGTTGCGGTTAGTTATAGGGGTTAAGGTTATTTATATGTATTTTTGCTGTCTACAAGATGTGGAATTTTGCTCTAATTAACTACATTGATAAATTTTAATACTGACAATTAGGCTAGATAAGAAGATAAGGTTGCGGTTACTTCTGGAGGTTAAGGTTATTTATATGTATTTTTGCTTGCGGAAGAGCTGTAGGGACCTTGCTGATTGGCTTTTAACTCAAATCTCCTAATTCCACTTATCTTTAGTTTTCCCAGTTTAGTCTTTGGAAGATCGTGAAATTTGAGTCAAAGGGTTGCGGTTAGTTATACAGGTTAAGTTTATTTATAAGTATTTTTGCTGTCTGAAATTCTGTCTGAGTTTGCACTCGAGGTCTTGTATGAAGAATCTGGTAAAAGTCGATTTTTGCCCTTAGTAACTACATCGATAAATGTCAATCATGACAATAAGGCTAGATAAGAAGATAAAATTTTGTCCAGTTAGCCTTAGGAATGAGCAGCATACGTTTTTATACGCAGTTCTTTACCTTGGAAACTCAAATGTCCAAACTGCACTTATCTGTAGTTTTTTTATGCAAATATATATGCTGCTGTGCTCAAGAAAGCCCATTTAGCAAGAGTTTCCATTTGCTTTTTGGTCCGAGTTCAATATCAGGAAATTCCTAAGAATCACACAAGTAGTTTGCCCTTCCAGCACGCGTAATCGTCTTGATCAACGTGTTTCTCGTTATCACATAAACTCCGAGAATCGCTATCTGATTAATAGGCGAATTGAACACTCCTGGCGTCGCTCGGCCGTAACGACTTTTGATCGTCGCGAGACAAGGAAAAAAATGTAATTTTGGGTGACCTTGGGCACAGCAGCCATTGTCTAGTGATGCGTGGCGATGTTGCGAATGGGTAACAGTGGAAATGCGATTGGGTTTAAAATGAAATTGGTTTATTTCTGTCATGAAGTGCTAATTCCGGAGGGCTATTCGAAAAGGATATGTTTTAAGTGTTTTCAATCCAATTTTTGCGTTATAGTCTTTTGCACTTTTGCTTACTGATGATTTCCTATTATGCGTATGTATTTTCCCATACTATTAGGACTGTTATTGGATTTAAAATGAAATTGGTTCATTCCTACCATAAAGTGATATTTCCGGATTTCGAAACTTCAATCGAATTTTTGGATAGACGATTTTTTTTTGTCCACTGGTCCTGTGCATTTCTGCACTTTAGATGGATCACTATTACGCGAATTCTCCCATGCTATTGTATGTTTGCAACACGTAAGAACGGAGAAACGTTTTAGTTTCCTAAATATTTTCATGCATGCTTTCGTTACACTAGCTTCATAACGATTCGAAGGTTGTACTGGCTGTTCAATTCAATTTTTGTTGCTTGCGAAATCGCCTGGATACTGTCTTTACCAATTTGCCCACTGTTTTTTTGCTACGATCTTTTGCTTAGTTTTAGTTGCTGCCCATAAATACACTATGCAGCTCGATGGCGATTTGCTAAATGTTGATATGATCGTAAATTTTTGTATCAACAGCTAAGCTTCAACGAGATTATCCAATCCAATTGTTACAATACAATTGCTAAATGTTGTTATTTCATATGTTCCTCAATTTTTGCATCCTATTTTTTCTTCTATGGAATTTTTGCCTCTTCTTCTTAAGCCGGTGACTCCGAACACTTCGGATTGTCCACGATTCTGAGCTTCTTTGATGTGCTCCTTTAGTTGTGTCCATCTTTGAAGAACCATTGTTGTACCGTATGCTTCTGAATTTTATGTCGTCAACGACTTCTCCCATTTAGCTCATGATTTTTGTCATCTTCCAAGAACACGAATACCCCCCTCACGTGTCAGTCCGAAACAAAAGCCCGCTGACGACACTTCCCTCTAACAAGTACCCAGAATCGTATTCGGCTTCGCTTGCCGCACACAATTGAAATAATGAACGCATACACGAAACCTAATTAGTCCCTTCATTGGCCAACATAATATGTTTTCCGTGTTCTTTGGACCTTAATCGCTCGACTTCCGCTCGCTCGTCTTCGCACGCAATCCTCCAAGTACCTCATATCCTCCACGCCTTGCATAAACGGGGATGTGCAGGGGCTCAGTAGGGTGACCAGTCGCAACATCCGACTCCAACGGCGTTGGACCGACACGCCAAGGCCGGTTTGACGTCTCCGGAAGGTGCTTAGCGCTGAGATGACGGGCCGCCGCGGTGCTAGGCACGTTTAATCCGCGATAAAGCTGCGATGTCCGCGGGCTCCGGTCCCAAAAGATCATTTGACGCAAGCGAGAGGCTCTAGGAACACGGGTTTGTAGCCGTGCGTGTGGTTTTGTGGCCTTGCATAATTGGGAAGTAGATCCCAGAGCACATTCTTTGTTTTCCCATTCCTTACTATGCATTAATTGTGTAGTATGTGTGTGCCTCAAAGAAGCCGGAAGTGTGTAAACGAACGATCGGCCGTGATCTTTAGCGTCGTAAAACACGTCTGCCCTTTGTGGTCCCGCCCAGACGCCGCACTGATGCGTCTAGACTATATAGGCCGCGGCGGGTGGTCGACGTTTGAATCGCCGCCGAACGGTTTACGGTCGGTCGGTCGTAAAAACACGGGAAAAATGGAACGTCTCGTCTACCGTAGTCCTCGACAGGGAAGCAAGAATTGGGCTGTTTTGAAAGACTGGGAACACTGAGGGATGACTTTCTTTTTTCTGGGAATACTATATGGCTCAAAATTGCTTTGGATTTTTGTCGATGATAATCCTCCTGCAATCCACGGAAATCCTCAGCTTTTCTGAATGTTTTGTTCCAGGATTTACGGGTTCCGTAACTAAGAAGCTTTGTGGATTTGACAGCTTTCGTTTCTATTCCCGGTTGGCCGATTATGAATGAGTCGTTGGTTAAAGAAATATTTTTGATCCGTTGTTTTGTTCTAGGAGTTTCATGTTCTAGCTCTGGGCACTGAAAAAATCAAGCACTAGAGTTATCCAGTGGCTGATTTTTTAATTACGACTTGTGCTTCGAGACGAGTGCACATACAAGTGGAAGAACAAGAGTTGAAGCAAGACACAAGAACTTTTTTGGAGTTTTGCAGCTTGTCTCACCGCGGCTACTAAAATTAACATATGTATGCTAAGCACACTGTCAGTACGCTGGTTTTGAAATGGCCAAAAATGACTTCCTAGATGTGAGATTATAGCCATGTCTCATATAGCATAAGTTTTTTATAAGATCCAGTTGATCGATGTCGTTTGCTTAGATCATTACCGCAAACTTCATTTACTCTACCTGGACGTACCACTTTTAATTTTTGGGCGTCGGATGATCCAGATTCCAAAGAATCAAGCTCTTAAATTTAATGTGAAATCGTGTTCCTGTCAGCGCCCAGAATCTAGCTCTTCATTGGAAAGAATTTTTGTAGGACTCAAGAAGGTTTTTTGTCGTTTTTTTTTTTGTTTTTTTTTTCAATAGCACAAACATATAATTCAACTGCTTAGATGAGGGCGACAGGAGATGACAGGAGATTGTTATCTGAGTCCGATCAACCAAGAGGTATCTGATTCTCATAAAATTCACCTCTTCACCACACATGATAATAGGAATCTTTTATTATTGGACTTTTATTCTTTTTCTTGCTTCTTTTTCCTTCCATTCTCCTTCGGAGTCACTTCAGAATGGTCGGCAGTACAGAGAGCATTCGAATCCAGTGTGTCTTTCCCGAAATTCGACACCGCCCGTGACGCAAAGACCCACATAATTCACACGCCACATGGCCGACGCGGATCTTTCGGAGTCTTTCCGGTGGCTCTTAAACGCGACCAAAGATTGCCCATACCCCCTCGAACAGCCCCGTTCGCCAATTCGCAATATTCCGCCTCTATTAGCCACCACGCGAGGCCATGAATATTCGCCTCGGGTCCGTCCGTATCCCTCTGATCTTTGTGTTCCGGCGACGGCCATGGCCAGTTGTCCTTCGCGCCGGCCGTACACTCCGCCTCAAGACCTTTTTCCCGACGGTCGCCTCCGGGAAACGCTCTTTGCCCCCACTCGTGTGTTCTCGCCGCTTTTTGGCTCTGCGCCAACACGTATTGAAACAAACAACAATAATAATTACTTATCAGTCTTCGCGTGGCGCGCGCCGAAAACGCGTTTTACGACTGCCTCGAAACATCGGCCGGTGGCGGAAACGTTCCAATCGATTTTCGGCCATTTTTTGTGCTTAGTGAGTGGGCGCGACCGGCCGGACGTAGGTGGGTCACGTAATTGGCGGCGGTTATGCCGAATTTCGGAGCAAAAAGTAATGACCCACTGAGGCGAAAGGGTTCGCTTCCAGCGCGGTTCCGCTCGACGGCCAATTGTTTGTCCTCCGTTTCCGCGTGAGATCAGCTTCGTCGGAAAACGTTCAAGCAGAGCAATTTAATTGGCGAAAGTCGTGAGGAATCTGAGAATTCAGGGGAGCGGAAGATTCTTGGCTGATTTCGGTGATTCAGTGATGAGGCGCTCTTCTCTAGAGTTCTGAAACTCACGGCGCTACAGGCACGTGCTAAAGTCCATGAGGTCCTTTATCAGTGTTTGTTATGGAAGTCAATATTGATATAGGAAGGTTTCCCGGGAAAGGGTACCAATTGAGAGTACGAAAAGTTGGATGAATTATAGATTTTTGCGGTTAGAATTGCTGTCCGTTGCCGTATTTGGAAATATATGAACTAAGAAGGGTGCAGAAAATT
>KN169791.1:2761-17847 GCA_000757755.1 Steinernema glaseri
ATATAGAACCCAGCATAAACCACGTAGAATTTAACGACCTACCTCTTCTTCCAGTTTTCTTAAGTTTTCGCGTTCCACCTCAAGAAGCTCCGTCTGCGTCTTCTCACTCTCGGCAAGAGTGTTCATGTGCTTTTCATGTCTCTCTATTTCGCTCTCCTTCTGCTTGATCTTGTCCTTTTGAGCCTCTTTCCGACGTTTCAAATGATCAAGAGCACTACGCGTACTGTCCTCCTGATGTCGAGCGCGATCCAACTTTGCGTCAAGAGAGGAACATCTCTTCATAGCCGCCTTCTTCAGCGCTTCATACTCTTTCTCCTGAGCTTCGGTGAGCTGCTGCATCTGCTGTGAGATCTGCTTGTGCTTCTTGATGGCGTCGGCTTTCTCCTTCTTCAACTGCCTGAAAGAAATGGAATATGACAGGGATTTAACCCAGAACACTTACTCGATGCGAGCCTCCATGTTCTTCAAGTCCTTTCTATGCGACTCAGCCATCTTAATGGCAGTGGCTTGCAGCTTCTTCGCATTGTTCAATTTCTGCTCGATGTGATGCACTTGCTCGTTGGCCTTCATCTGCTCTGGCTTCTGGATGTGAAGTTGCTTCTCCTTCTCGACCAGTTTTTTATCGCATTTGTGCATTTCTCGGAGTACTCGTTTGAGGTCTCTTTGCGCATCGAGCAGCGAATTTTGAGAGTCCTTCGTCTTCTGATCGTACTCCTCCAGCTCCTCCCGTTTTTCTTCAATTAATCTTATGGCCTTCGACTTCTCGCGTTCGGCATGGAAAAGTTGCAATAGATGAACCATCAAGTTTTTCGAATTCTAAAGGGAGATAACATAAAATAAAGAGAGAATATTTCAATGAAACTGACCATTTCCTCCCTGAGCTTGTTGTACTTCTCAGCTTCCGTTTGTTCAATCTTCGCCTCACGCTTTTCGGCTGCGATACTCCGACGTTTGTTCATGTTGAGCTGTGCGTCGTTTTCCGCCTTTGTTAGTTCAGTTTTCAGCTTGGCATATTCGTTTTGGAGTTCATTAGATCTGAAAGATCATCCTGGTAAACAAACGCTTCTTCTACATATCCGTAATTGGAAAAGATCATCCCTATGAACACCAATTTCGTAAAAAAGAAGAATTTTGTTCGGGGATGAACTTTATAGTGGTCCCGCCACGAAAGAAACCGAAAGAAGAAGACTATACGGTACAGTACAGTAAGGTAGAAAACTAACCTCGAGAGTTCCTCAAACATTTGAGTTCTCTCTTTCGGATTCTTCATTGCGACCGATTCAACCCTTCCCTGATAGACAAGGAAGTTCTTTGCCTTTATGAATATTTGAATGGCTTCCAGCGCGGCGGTGTACTCTTGAGGTGAGCATACTGTGTTGTTGATACGGTACTCGGAAGAACTAGAATGCACCGCCCGAGTGAAGACAGTTGTGCTTCCGTCGTCATTTACGTAGTGCATGGAGACATGACATCTATTGGCCACTGGCTTGTTGACCGGGGCACCATGAATAAGGTCCTGTATAAAGTGTACAAGTTTTATCCGCAGCCATTCTTAAGAACTTACACCAAGTTTTCTCACGCGAAGCGCACTAGCTTTCTCGCCAAGGACGAAGCAGATAGCGTCCATGAGGTTCGATTTTCCTGAACAGTTTCATTCATGTTTTAGATAGTGAGTAGAACTATGGAGTGCTTACAGTGCTTAATAGGAATAGGATTTGAACCTACCTGATCCATTAGGACCAATAATGGCGGTGAATCGCTTGAAGGGGCCGATGGTGTTTTTCCCACTATATGACTTGAAATTTTCAATTTCAAGCAAGTGAAGGAACCCCATCCTTCAGCTTGATCTGGTTAGCAACTGAAAACGGAAAGATGCACTCTTCTACTGACGAAGTCCCGCTTCATAGAGACACAACGCTTTGTGTGGCTGGCGATGGTAAATAGGTAGAATTCGTCGTTGGGTTGGTAAATACAGCAGACAACTTCCGTAAATAGCGTATTTATCAATTAGAAAACTCTACAAAATGCGCAAAAACATCAGCGACGAAAACAGGCGCTCCTTTTCAAACCAACGGTCCCGTCGCTCTGCGCGCGCGGTTTTGGCGCGAAGCAGGTCATAATGCTCACATCTTCGTTCCAGTGCGCGTAACAGCAGCGTCCAACACCATCTTGCTCAGGCGGTGTGCAGGGGCGGCCGCAGATAAAAAACTCAAATAACAAGAAGTGTGTCTGTCTACAAGTGTGGGTAAGCGATTAGACCGTAAGAATGGGTCGTGTTGGAAGTTCGTCGTCGCTGGTATTTAATATAAATGGCAGAATATTGAAAAGGTAGCTGTAGCGTTCACCCACAGAGAATCACTGAGATGAGGTAGTCCAATCTCATAAGGTCACTATGCAAAAGCGTTCTTCTCTTTGTCTTCCGCGGTTTCGTGGTTTGATCGGCATCTTCCTTCGTCTGACATCATTTCTATCCTGCTGCATCAGGAATGCCGTCCATATGGGTGTGAATCGTTGTCACTTTTCTGTCTTAATCCATGCAATTCGACAGTTCGAAATTTCCCTCTTCACACGACTGTTGCGTGGTTCATGTGCGGAAAGTCAAGACGTAATACTTTTTCAGCATACTCATATGACGTTTAAATGAGCAGGACGGATTCGAAGCGCCTTCGGGGCCTACAGCAATCACATGCCAGCTCCTCCGACACCACCTCCTTCACGTCAGAGCCGTCCACGTCGTTTTCGGCGGAATATGGCCAAATCTCAAAGATTGTGGGGCAGCATGACAAACATGGTTCCCACATGAAGAACGTCAAAGAAATCATCACCGTAAGGAACCGCACAAAATGTTTTCTCACACGCCTCTATAGGAGTTATGCAAAAATCCGGACAAAATTGATCTCGTCATGGGTCTTCTAAAGGAGCCAGACAACGAAATACAAGAGGGCCGAAAGATCACACGCTCAATAAGCAGGAGAGAATCAGCTATGCCAGCTATCAAGCTGAAACCAATTGCTCCGCCAATGACCTTCCTGGATATAAATTTTGGAGAAGAAGACGATGAGGAATATGTTCCTGAAAAGGTGAGTTCAGAAGGAAGGACTCTGAAGTTAGCAGTAGATCGAAAATATAATCCTGGGTAAGGGTGAAAATTATTATTTGCTTACTTAGGAATGCGAAGACCAGGAGAACACGTTCTTCTCGCAATCCGATATCGACAGTGAAATTAGCGAGCGAACAAGAACGTATCAACTACGGTCACAGTCAACATTTGTCGACTTTGCAGAATGCATCCCAGAGGAAGAAGGGAACCTTTACTACACAGTTGTAGACGACGATTACGCCGCATTCGTCGAAAGCGTGCAGAATCACGGTCTGGAATGTATGTAGACCCTTAGCGTGAAAAGTTATGGGTGTCTTTTGCAGATAATGACCTAGACTTCGAAGACCCTGACGACTATGATTTTGAAATAAATCCCAACGAGCTGGACGAACATGAGCCGGAGGTAGAACTGAATATCCCTAGTGAGTGGAATCCCTGTTTGCCTGTTGACATATGACAATTTGAGGGAGCGAAGTAAATCATCTTTTCTCGGACTTAATCGAAGTGGAACCGCCTCCAGAAGAACCACAGGTCGTACAGATTCAGGGAGAACAGTTAGGAGCGCTAGAAACTGCAAACCTACTCACCACTTCTGATTCGTTAGTGAACATAAAGAACGGTTACATACCGAAGTTCACAAAGGAAGAAAGGAATCAGCTCAAAGCTCAAATGGCCATGGTGAGTAAGTGGACTGAAAGAGTTCAGGAAAAAAACCCCGATTTGCAAATGACTGCATATTCCACTCGTTGCATATTTTATTTTAGCACGTCCAGCAACTAATGCAAACGGTTATGATCACTCACGAAGTCAACGGACTTACCAAAGAGCACGAGGAGTCGCTCCAAATGATGGTCAGTTCGCAAAAAACTTTCCTAACGCCTTTCGGAGCATTTCAGCAAGATATCGTAAATGCTTCGACTGTTTCCCCCTTGTCACACTTTGCTGTGAGCAACATACCGGCTGCAGTGGAAACACTGGAGTACTTCCTGTCGCATTTGGTCGTTTGGCCGGACATCTTCTCGAACGAACTCTTCAAGTCTCATCTGTGGCAGTTTCCCACACACAAGGTCATGTGGACTCTGGCAAACTCTCCTGCCGTACTCTACCCTGAACTGCTCGTCGTGCAGAGGGCACAACCCTTTCCAGAACCATACAACAAATTCATTGAGAGTGAAGACTTGTTGTTGGCCATGGCGCTCCTCCAGTTCAAGCACGTCAAGCATTCATCTTGCGCTAATAGGATGGGCAAGAACCACTTGATTTCCAAGCTCCTACTCGTGAACAAGACATCCAATCAAATCAAGTACCACATGAAAAACATAAGGAACAAAACTTCGGAAGTTTATCAGCTTATTACGGTAGATGACTCCATCTACCTTTTCATAAATAAGAGTAATTTTCAGAGAGCAGAAAAGGCAAAAAGAGGCGAGCATATTGAATTTCCCAAATATACCTTTACGCTGATGGACAAAGGACCACCACTGCAGTGGGATCCTGAATGCCCTGTCCAACCGTTTTGGCTGAAGGTAGGAGCTACAACAAATGTTGTATAACCAGCTTGTATAGGAACTACGGAAGAGTTTGTACTCTGATCGGAGGCACAAGACAGTCACGGAACTGCCGATGAACACAGTCCTTCAGATACAATGTGAGGACTCGGCTGGCGCGGATCCAACTGCTGAAAACAACGAAAATGACCCAGTGAAGTCCGTTGATCCCGCCGGTGTTGAATCTGAGACAGAATCAAAAGACGCAATTCTGGCGATCCGTGAGGCGGAGAATCATGCTGCTATCGCCGAGCTTGATGTGACCATTAAAGAATCGACAACCCCTGCTGCCTCCATGGAAGACGACGACGATACCGACATCACGGAGATTTTGGAGGAAGGTCACGTGCCATTGAGTCAGTCAACACCAAGAAAGAAGACAGTTGAAGTAGTTGAAGATGAAAGTTCAACGGTGCAGCAAACAGAACAACATGATGAGGAAACGATCCCAAGACACCAAGAAAGCCCAAGAAGTCCAAGAAAGGAGCCCAAGAAACAAAGCGTCGAAAAAGATGAGGATTTGAAAAGGAAGGACAAGGTCAGTACTAGTTTGGCGGACGACAGCGACGATATTATCATCACTGAGACCGATAACACTTTCGAAGAAATGGAAATGGACGAAACCTTCGAGGCGGACATTTCCACCTTTGAAGAGGTGGACATATCACAGATGGCCGAGGAAACAGACGCTCAGATGGACGAGTCGAAAGGACAGCCGAAGCCTTTTTGCCCTAGGAATGAGGACTCGCTGCTGTGGATGTCCAACGACGACGAAGGACTGAGCTGCTCGACATATCGGATACAAACACCAAAACCGTACAACGAATGCGACCCCAATATACATAATGTCATCTTTCACACTCCTGCGAAATACGTAGACCCATGGGCCGACGATTCCTGCTCAGTTCCGACCCATTTGAAGACGCCCAACTTCTCAAGAGAAGTGGAAGTTAGCGTGCAGATCACTCCTAAGAAGAAATCATCGGCTTCGCGCAAAATCTTCGAAATTGATCCTCCTGACATACAAGAATCTCATTTGCTTTCGCCGGCAAGGAAGGCTTCGACGAAAAGAAAGGAGACCGACTTCGAGAGAGCGAAGTGCATGACTGACCCCAGTAGACGTTCCGAGCAGCTGTCCATCTTGTCTCAGATCATTTGGGACGATATTCGAATTCGCCTCTTCATGCATGACCATGTGCTGAGTGAGTTGCAGAAGATCATTGAGCTCGACAAGCCTGTTGATGAAGTCTTGGAAGAACTGGGAAAACTAGTCGACGATCAACAGGAAACTGTCCTCTACCTCATCGCCTTTCTCATTCCGCGAGAACAGTGGCCCGCTGATCTGAGAAACAACCATACCTGCCTGAACCTGTACACAGCTTTGCAGCGGATTCTCGTCATCGAGGCTTTCCACTCAAAAACTGTGAGACGTTCGGCCATAAAGAACATCTTCACGGCGATCGCGCGACTTGGTAAGGCGAGATTAGGGCTTATATGATCCTTATATTGATCATTTTAGGAGAGACTTGCACAGCGCAACAGGTGTTCGACAAGCTTAACAAACACTTTGGTTCGCACAAAATCCTTTGGTCTCAAGTTGAAGAGCTGTTCCCAGATGCCTGTTTCAATAAAAGGTACATTCATGCGCTCACTAGAAGAGCTTGTGACTTTCTTAACGTTACAGGGTACTACCGAATGAGTACGAACATTACAATCTTTACGACAGTGATCACGGAGAGGATCTTGAACAGTTTGAGAAGATCGACATTAACTGTACGCTTGGGAAGGTGTCCAATCGTATTCCTCACGATGTAAGTCTCCTCGCTAAGAAACAGGTTCTCAGGATATTGTGGCTACAGCGTAATTTTGATGCAGTTTTTGACAATTTAAAATTTAAAGGGCATTAAACTCCTTTCCATGCAAATTTTTCCCTATGTGTTACGATACTATCCTTATTTAAGCTTGTATGTATGAACGCATTATTAATACTACGTAAAATGCTTCATCTAGGTGACCATCGACAAAGGCCGAGTGTTTGTTAGACAACATGGTCGACAAGTCCAGGTAGACTTCACTCCCAGAATACATTTGTCCGACAACAACGACGAGGACAGCAGCG
This sequence comes from Steinernema glaseri, assembly GCA_000757755.1. NCBI lineage: Eukaryota > Metazoa > Nematoda > Chromadorea > Rhabditida > Steinernematidae > Steinernema > Steinernema glaseri. Next base: position 9,528 of record KN169791.1, read on the forward strand.
AGGATTCAATTTGCAAAAGAAGGAGACGAAGCAGCACCGATGAAGCTAGCGAAACGCAGTTAGATACAGTAATTCTGAACTACAGCGAACAACATCAACAGAACTCGACGTATGGAAACAAAATTCCGTGGAGCGAGGAGAACGACGACGCAATGATCGTCTGCCTGGAGCAGCACAACTACAACGCTGAGGAGTCAGTGCAAATGTACATAAAGAAGGAAATGCACATCGGTCCCGAAAAGCCTTCTATTCAAGAGACGAGGGCACGCATGACGATGTTGTGCGATCTGGTATCGGACTACATTGAGACGAGGGAGAGGACCTCTATTACACTACGGTAGCAGACGCAAATGGATATAAATACGGGTTGACATCCACTGGAGATGAGTTTTTTGCATTTCCTGTGCCTTTTCACTTTCACATGTAAATAATAATTTATAAAAATGGCATTCTTCATATGTAGTCCTCAGATCTGAACGACCGTTCAATATCAGCCACTTTTCTTGCCAACTCGTGCAACTGATTCTCTATGCTGATGTAAGCACTGTGGGGAATCAAGGGTTGCTGCAACCGGAGTTGCTCCAAAACCTGCGCTAACGTCGCTTTGGAGGTTAGGGCATAGTCGATCAACTGGTTGTTGTGCGTCCGTTGAGTTGCTAGAGCAATACGAAGCCTGCGAATCTCTTCTTCGGCGGCGATGTTGTCATGTTGACGAGGGTTCATCTGAAACAAAGGAAGCCACATACAAGCCGTGTTAAGAACCACACTCTTATCTAAAGTTATCGAGTTAAGCTAGGGACGAATGCTGATCAAACAAACTTGAGGAACAGCAAGGCAGAAGGCGAGCAGACACACTTTTCAAGATTAGGGTTTGTCCGAACCCAAAAATTTATAAACCCAAGCGCAAAGCAAGCCCAAAACTTTCGAGCCTAACCCAAAATCCCGACCGGGCAAATCTGAGCAAATCTTAGAATGTTAGTATATCAGCCTTATGAAGCTTTAAAGAGAAAAGGTAAAATAAACCCTGACTGCCTAAGCATGAGATGATTGGACACAGACAACTTTAAAAACACATACACATGCTTCTCTTTAAGGAGAGAGACTTATCAAATTCTACTGGGTCGGTCGAACAATAAGCTCTCAACAGTTAATAACGTTTACGTCCCGACACAGTTCGGAAGGAACTTTTATTACGTTGTTATGCTCAAAACCACAGTTACCATGGAACATGTGCTGTAGGTCAACATACCGGATTACGGTCGCTTCTGCCGTCATAGTGGACGTCAGGTTCCGTCGCGATGACTCCATTGGACTTGAATCTCTCGATGACGTTCACCAACTTCTTACGCGGTCCAAAGGGTATGATGCCTAGCTTGTATAAATCGTTGTCAGTCAGTCGGAAGAACATCCGCAGATCAATGTTATTCTGCTCAAAGATGTCCTGATACTTTTCAAGTTTCAGGACGCGTAGGAGAGCCGACACTGTGTTGATCTCTGCGTTGTCGTTCTGTGTCGTTTTCCACTTATACAACACGTTGTACAATCCTTAATGATTTTTCATCGTTACCTCATCAATTGTTTTTGTGATCTTTGGGTAGTCGACAGCGAGTACCAGTCCGTTTTCACCGGCATTGTTCACCTTGAATGGGTCGCCATCCTAAAGTGTTCATCTAAGTATTGGATCTTCTTCACAACTAGCCTTCTGCAAAAGCGCTCCCAGCATCAACTCATGGCCAGCAGCGCAAGCAATGAGCGTTGGAGTCATTCCTTTCGTGTTTGAGAAATTCGGGTCAGCTCCGTACTCCAGTAGCATTTCCGCCGCGTTCAGCTGCGAGCACAGGACAGCGTGGTGCAGTGCGGTACAGCCATATTGATCAGCAATAGATAGGTCACTTTTCTTCACCAACGCTTTCATCTGAAGAACAATATTGTAATTTGTGTTCCTCGATTGTAATTTTCGATTTGAACGTAGTAGCGTCAGAGTTATAAGCTTATAAAAATGCTGCAAGACCAGCAAAATCTTAGGATACTTGATGAAACTATGCATTAAGGGGTGACTGTCCTCATAAACTACTGTTGTTCTACACTTAATATTCCTGGGTAAAGGTTGCTTTTAGAGGTGAAGAACGGCTACGATATCTTTGAGAGATAGATATAAAAAACGTACGGTATTCATGTTTCCGCAAGAGGCTGCGAGCATCAAAGCCGTTTGCCCTCTCGCATTCTTCTGGTTCACCGAACTGGGCATGACGTGAAGAATGTACTCACAGACACTATCGTGGCCCAGATACGCGGCGTACATCAGGGCAGTCCATTTTGAGACGTTCTCCTTCTTCGGATTATCTCCTCTGCTGAGCAAATCCTAGTCCTGGGATAAGTCATGGTAACCACAACGCTTACTTGCACCACATCCACAGCCCCGACGCTAGAAGCGGTCAGAACATCAACGACATAAGCGGCATCGTCGTAGATTTCTGGCATCGGCAGCTTATCGAACGCACGTAGAAAATTTTTCTGCTCTTCAGCAATACGGTCTTCATCGACAGGGGCGTAAGTCAATGGTGGCTTCGCTGAGAACCTCACTGAACGCTGATCTAGCGACATAGAAAATCGCAAATTTTGCTTCTAAGATGCACAAAGTAAAATAAGAAAACGGTCGTCGGGAGATAATAAGAAGGACGCGCCACTGACACGCACGCGCAACCTGTTCTGACTCATCGACAGCGTCTGAGCAGCAAAATTGCAAGTCCGCTAGATCACATGTATCAGCGATTTAAGTTTTTTTCGCCGATAGCTATCATTATACTGCGAAGCATCACACAGGAATAGAGCTGAATAGAGATATACGTGTGTATGTCAAGCGAATCTAAATCTTCTTCTCTACTGTTAAGGAAAGGTTCCCAACTGGTTTCTTCCTAGAACGGGCCGGATCAATACCGTAACCTGCAATTATTATAACCACTAGAATATTGGTTTGTCGACTTAAAATTGGGACAATTCCCATTGATATCCCATTTGTTTCTTAAAACCCAAAGCTGTCAGATGACCGCAGAAGAATTGACCTACAACTGCCCTACAACTTCTCGCGTCGCCGAGGAAGACCGAGCCGTGGCCCCAGGCCGCGGAGCCGACGCCCGACCTTCTGCAAGGTAGTGCCGCGATTCTTCAAGTTCACCGTTCAAGCGGCGCTTCTTCAAGTTCACCGTTCAAGAGCCTTTACATGCACGACTGGCGGAATACACGTGCGACCAGGGAACGACATTACACGTTCATTGAAAGCAAATCCACGCCTAGAAGGGAATCTCGACGACAGAATCCTCATCATCATCTTCTTCAAGAAGAGGCGTCTTCAATCCTCCTTCGTCCTTCTGGTGTGCCTCGGATGCTTCTACCGCCGTTGAATTGACTGAAAATAAGATATAATAACGCGTGAAGGAGTGTTGGAACGCACGGCGCTCATAGACAATGATGATGTCATCTTCATCGTCCACGGAACTCTGAAGAGTCGACAATGACATATCATTTCCATTGGCATTCGACGTTGCCTTCGGTTGACCCCCATGCTTTTCTTCCGTCTTCAAACCACTGTTCTGTTGATCTTCATGGTTGTCCTTGGTAGTCTCCGATGAAGTAGAAGTCAGAGCTGGAATCAAGAGTTACATGCGTTAGCTCCGCGCACTTACCGTCAGGAGCGCATAGCGCAAGAAACCCATGGGTGGAGAGCTCACCGGAGGACGGGAAAATCTCGGGATGATCAAGCCACCATTCATTGGACGAGCTCTCAGCACCTTGACTCATCACGACCGTTTCGGCGGACTCCGACGAGTATCCGTTCTGGCTACTGGCCTCGCTTGACCACTGGGCCTCGGCGGACGTTTGTCCTTCTTCGAGCACAATGATTTCAGAAGAGGAGTTGTTATTGCTTCCTGGACTTGACATGATGGGTAGTACCCGAGGAGCGAGTGAACACACAACTGAAAATAAAATGATTAAGCGTCATATGCCAGAAGAGCGGATCTAGAAGCTGAGCGAGAGAGAAACCAAATGACACGGTGGAACAAAATAAGGGAAAGAGCGGGACAACTGCGCAACAGACAGTGCAACATGGCCCAAATGCCGTAAGTTTTGTGAGTACACCCATCCCAATCTTGGCGCTTGATGGGTGCGACACGAAGGACCTCAAACTTGGATAATTTAGACGTCTAGACGACAGAGAGCATGCATGCAAGACAAGCGTCCAGGAAGACGCAATCAGACAGAGATCACGTTGAGCAAGCATCAGTGACTTACACGGCCAGCTCCCCAATTCGTTTGCACGATACGAGCGTGGTCGTTGCGAGACCTAGCCTTAGTATGGATCCATCACAGTTTATAGCAGACCATATTTGCACGTACCAAAAGATTCGGTCTTGATCTGTGAGCGTAGATATTCTGGGACGAACAGAAACATTGGTCGGCCTGAAACGAGAAGCATCAGTTAAGCACAGTAGTAAACGGCACAGTAGTAAAATGGTCGTATGACGTATGTACTTGTGAAGTATGTACGATAATAAGATTCTGGACCTTCAGAGATCAATGTGACTGCACCATTCTCTCCTCGCACCATGCAAAAAAAACGGGCACACTTACAGCTAAGCTACCACAGCTAACGGAGTCAACGCACCGTTTCTCAATAACATAGTTCAGTGTATAATCCTCAGGGGCAGCTGTTCACAGCTTTCAAGCCTTAGCAGCAAAGACAGCTTAAGACCTAAAGGTAAGATCCTAATGGGACCCCCCTGGGTGGACATTTGCACAAGATACTGCGGATGAATGTTAGAACCACTCAGAAACCGATCAGGAAGAGGCGACCTGCACCAACCAGCCCAATCACGGAATCCAATTCAAATGCTACAGCCAGCTCCCACCTTCTCTACGAGAGATGCCATTACAATGAATCTCATGGAGAAATGTAATATTTGACAACAAAATGAGATCGCTCAATCGTCATCCAGGGCAATCAAGTATAACAGAATAACAAATAGCCTTCAACAATGATATACAATCACGAGGGTGAGCATATAAAAATCACAGTCCATTTACCCGGAGGACTTCTTATTTCTTATCATTTCGACCAGCTTTTTGTAGCGTCGCATGCAGTCCTTCTTGCTTCGGTTTCCAACCATCGCAGCGATCTTGTCCCATCGTTCAGGATCACTAGATGGATAGGCCTTCAATCCTTCCTCCAGTTTCTTCTGTTCTGCAGCCGTCCATTCATCGTCAGACTTCTGCACGTTGGAGTCGCTGTTCGTAAGAATCCCACTTGCTAGCTTGTGCTGATCAGCAGCGGGCTTGAACTCCATCTTCTGAACAGCTTTGGTCTGTAATGGATATAAAGAATCAATATTTCCATACTTCGACTACTCCAAACCTGTTTAATGACGTCCTTGTCTGTCTTGGGCTTCATGGACTTGTCCGAACGGTGTTCGTTAATATAGCCTGCTATACGGTTCCACCGATCGACCGTCCCAACCGGGAACATGCCGCTTGCTTTAATTAGCAGCTGATTCTCATTCATTGTCCAAGAAGTCATCGTTCCCTTCACGGACGTGTCCGAGGCTGCTTTCGTTGTTTCAGTGGCAACTTCTTTCTTGCACTATAATAACAAATAAGTTCGTCAAAACCATCTCACAAATATTACAAACCGTGTTTTTCATGAGATAAAGAGCTTCGTCATAAAGTTTCACGGCGGCTAAGCTGGCAACCAGTGAGGCCAAGGTATCCTTGTCAGCCGCAATACAGATTCTCTCAACTTCCTCCATACACTTCATCTGCTTCTCGTGACAATCCGCCCAATATTTCGCCGCTTCAGCAGCTTGACGGAACGCCTTCTTCGCTTGCTGATGTGCCTTCTTCGCAAGGTCTCTCTGCTTCTTTTCATCAGCTAGCTTTTGCTTTGCAAGTTGCTCTTCCTCTTCGCGCTTCTTGCGCTCTGCTTCCTGTGCCAATCTTTCATCTTCCCTTTTCTTCTGTTGCTTCAAGCGACGCTCCTCTTTTGCTTGTTCCTTTTCCTGTTTATCAAGTTCCTTAAATCGTTGGATTCTAGGATCGGCTGCGTAGGCTGTTTCCACAAGAGTACGAATCCGCTTCGTGTCAGCTTTACGCTTCTTCTCACGTTCTGCCTAAAATACTGCACATTTTCCACACGTATGTTTATAGCAAGACTAGCCTTGTTAGTCTTTTCAATGTGACGGCGCTCCCAGCGATCCTCTCCACGCTCCTTATTCTCTTCATCTAGATAAGAGAACTCCCTCCACGAGTCAAAGTCAAACCAAAAATCATAGAAGTGTTCTACTTCCGCTCTTGGAGTGTCTTGGTTGCCAAAGTCGGGAACAGGCTGCTTGTTCGAGAATCTAAAAATCCGTTCATTACTAACCTTGTCATCGAACGGAGCCTACCGAGCATTCATGTCAAACACAGGTCCCAGAACGTCAAAGAACTTTTGCGGATTTAAGTCGCTAGCAGATGGAATCTCCTCATCGAAGGTCGGATCCACGGAATCAAAAGCTCGCCGGTCATTAACGTACAGTTGAGTGTAAGCGTTATTGATACAAACGAAGTAATCGTCTGTCCAACTTTTCGCAGCATCCTTCTCTTTCCGCTTATCCGGGTGATGGTTGAGTGATTTTTGTCTGTCTAAACCACAAAACATATACAAAGGCAAGTTAATGGAACCACTTACACGCTAGTTTGATATCATTTTTGGATGCCTTGTAACGAAGTTTACTAAGACCGAGAACTTTGTAGTGGTCTTGATTTTTCGTCTCCTTCGGATCCAGGCTTTTCACAAAACGAAGGTACTCCTCGTCATCAGCGTCCATGAGCTTCTGCAAGACTTCTAGATCGCTTTCCGAACTGTTCTTCGATATCGTGCCACTTGCTCCATTTAGGTGACCAGTGTAAATGGGACTTGTGTCGATGCCTTTTTCAAGCTTCTCACGTACAACTGCAGCTTCATACCAAATTCCAGCCTTCTCAACGACACGTTGTCGAGGCTGAAAGCCATATACCGCGACGGCAAGGTTCAGCTGTGTCCTAAAAGCATCCATATGAAGTGAAACGACGTTTACAATGATGGCTGAAATTATAAAATAGATGTGCAATGCAAAAAGGCACATAGCTTTCAGAAAACTTTTTCGTATTCGATAGCTACTTTCAGCACAAAAGTAACACTAGCACAATGCATTTAAATTAGGACGAAACTACATAGGTTAACTCAAAAGCACACAAGCTGCAATGATACAGTACAAATAGAAATTTTGAACTTACATTTTCTCGTTCGGAAAGGACTAGACGACTTTGCAGAAGGAAAAACGGATGAGCCCCAAGATCCGCAAGTCTTTAACTCAACGGTGACGAACTGCTGATATTTCCTATTTGTACTTTCCAGCTGGGAGCTGGTCGTGCTCAAATCGATTATTTAGATTCTGAATCTGCCGATAAGGACCCGTCAATATGCGTGTCTATATCGCAAACACCACGCTCGTCGCAGGTGTATAGTGTTTTTTTCAGAGGTATGAACTTTCAAGCCGTACTCAAGGAGCAAGCGAAACGAGTGTTGCTGGCACCGCGGAAGCTGCTTGTGGCGCTATGCATCCTGGTCTTCCTCCTCTATTGTCTTCTGGGAGGTGGTGACTATGCCTCCACAGTGTCCTCCAGTTTCTGTGTCGCAAATCACTGGGGCAAGAACAGGCGCGGTGTCTCCGACGACGGGACGCATTGGACACACGATTCATCTGTAGCGTTTGTCGGCAATGGTCACATAGGGATTGATGTCGCCAAGGAGCGTGAAGTGCGAATCGCTGGAGCGCAGGCTCGGTTGTTGGATATGCGATCTGGCTTCAAACCTCTGGTGAATGTTCGCTTTACGGAAGGTGATGCAAGCAGCGAGGAACTTTTGACCGATTATGATCAGGGGGTTATCAGAGTGGCACGCTGCGTCTCTCTTGTAAGTTTTTGCGTTTTCTTGTTCGTTGGCGCTTTATGCGCCACCTTACACACTACACCTTCAAATATACTGTTATATACTGCTACCCAGTAGCTCGATAAGCAACTTCATAAACTTCTCCCTTCATCCAACGATGCACTGGCGCTCACTTGTGCTTTGAGCGCTCAACCTCATACAGCTCTCTCCTTCATTTTACCTCTTCACTTCATCTTCATAGCAACCCATCTGAAAAAGAAATTCCTGCCATTCCCTTCTCAAATGTGGTGCCTATCGAGACTGCCTACATCTGAGATTTTACTACTGTGCCGTTTACTACTGTGCTTAACTGATGCT
>KN169791.1:18013-35159 GCA_000757755.1 Steinernema glaseri
AAGACGTGCAAATAGTCAATCCAGGAGACAGAAGTGTGACATTTGAGTTCTCGGTTGAAGATTCTAATGAGTGGACAAAGGGTGATAGTTTGGGTGGCTCAGCAGTCTTTACACGCATCACCAGTACCGCCGGAGACAGGTTTGCTTTAGCTGCTGTCTGTTCATCAGTTCCCGAGAAGGTGATTGTTCGTGAGAAACGGTAACCGTTTTGATATTTACTAACTTCCTTACAATATGTGTACTTTAGTGAAGAGACATTCCGATTCATGTGCGTGCTAGAGCAGCAGCCGATTGAAAACGGGAAGACCGAAGTAGATGTCTTACAAGTTGTTTCGCTTGCTGCCATGAATAACTTTGCAACGTACAAGAATATGAATGCTGTATCGCTTGATATGGAGCACTACGACGCATGGAAATCGGTATGGATGTTCAGCAGTCTGTTGAACACATGATGTGACCGTTTAGCTGAACAACGTGAGCTTCTTTCTGTCACTTTCGAAAGCTCCGAATGTACTGAATGCTGATCTAGTGAACTACACGAAATATGCTCTACTGAGTAATAGTCGGGCTCCTCTCTTATCCTCTGATCTAAGTGTTACTGATAAAAAGGTAATCATTTGTGGGCGTGACTGTATCATGATATGTAGCGTTTAGGCGGCTGAAAACAATTTGGAACGGAACGAATTGTGTTACACAGGTCATCCGACTCTGCTTTACCCTTCGAAGCTGTGGAATCGTTGGAATGCAATTGATGATCTACTTAGGACGATAGAGCTTTGGATTCTGACGTTCGAAAAGCGCGGTTGTCAACACTTACTAAAGGCGGGAGCACACGGAGTTGCCCAAGCATTTGTGCTCAGTCTTGGTGCCCTGTCATTTACGCACAATCACGTGGAAATGAATTTCGACCCTGCTGATCTTCACCGAGAAATCGCTATCAAAAACATCAACGTTGGTTTAGCACGAGTATCGATTCAAGTCGACATAGATGATGAAAATAAGCCAATCCTCTACGTGTGGAGCTCGGAGCCGATGTTTGCCTGTGATGCCGGCTGCCTTGACCCTCCAGTTTCTGTAGGCGCTGCAAAGTTAAGCTTACCGGTAAAAGTAACGAAGCCGTTGACGCCCATCCTTTACATTGCTTCCGAACGCAAGCACTTGCAACAGCTGAGTGACACCATTCACGTTGTTGAGGTAAGTATAATTTCAATCTTGATTTAAAGTTTAATTAATGTCATACATTTATGTTTCTGTAATGTTAATTCGTGCATATATTGAAGTACACGAAACTAATTTTTGCACATTTCAGGTGATTGTTGCACCATCTCATGAGAACGATGTGATTGCGATTCACAGACATGGTCATCGCCTTGGTGGACTGCCTACCGTATTCTGGATGTTTCTTGGAGTACTCGTCATTGCCTTTCATGTCTTTTTGCTCAAGCTTCTTTATTCTGAATGGATCAAAAAGGATTACACGCCATACAATGCCTTCTTACGTGCTCGCTATATGCGCGAACACTGAATTACGTCTCAGGATTTCGCTACCGCTTGTATGTATCATATGTTGCGCCTCTTTGGGAGAATGGGATTTGTATTAATATTAGACGGGTAAATTGTTATGTTAGGTAAACATTAACAATCTAATAATAAAGATTGCTATTAAACGTAGTGAACAAGTGTGCGCCGCCTTGCCTTGTGGGCATCGGAAGGCCAACTTAATAGTGTTCAGAACGACCATCTGTCATAAACTCACAATATGACTGATGGGAAACTCCACTATCGAACAAATTTTCACGGAACCGAGGACTTCAAGGGGCGTAGGAACCAAAAGACTGTCACCAGTCTTTCAGATTTCCTACGATAGGCTCGTAGTGGCGCCGAGCAGTTGTCCTCAGCGTGGACGCCCAGAATTCTCTGCGTTGCTCTTCACTCCAGAAGTGGCGAATGAGGATGACTCGTGCGAAGAATACTCTAATCGTGATGAAGGGTACAGATCATGATTTGTCAGAGAAGGACTTACATGACAAACGCTATGACGTAAAGGGCGACGGGCAGTACGGCTACCACCGCAATACAGATCCGTTTCGAGAATTCTTCGTTGGTCTGCATTGTCGAGACTTGTTGAGAAGGGTTTGGAGATCGCAAATCGTCCCAGATGCAAAACGTTCAGTTAATTTACAGAACTATCAAAACGGGGAAGCCTTGAAATGGCGGCCATCTGCTCAGTGGACCACTCGGTGGGGAGCGGTTAATGGGAAATGAGGAAAGGGCAACGGATCTTCATTGGCCGATGACTTTTTTGCATGGCCTAAGCAGCCTACAGATACCTTGGAAAGTATGACATTCACTGAAGTGCTTCGTTGGTTCCAACATTGAACAGTTGGTAACTTCTGATAAATTCAGATTTGAACTGGTTCTGGATAGGACCGATTTTGTACAGTGCAGGATTTGAACTTGTTCTGGATAGGACCGATTTTTCACAGTGCAGGAACGCTTTCCTAATTCACCTAGAGCAACGATCCTGCCTACAGCTATGCAGTGGGCATCCTCAAATGGCGAAGCTTGTCGTTTTGTTGATATTGTGTACTCCCCACCGGAATAAATCGTCTTGATGCAATCGTTCTTTGCGCGTCCTTTTAGATTACGCTTAATTTGTCATTTTTTCAGTCGATGGAAGTGAAAGAAAAGAAAAAAGTTATCGACCGTTACGCGTCTAAGACCACCGGCGGTAAGTCTTTTCACGGTTTTCTTCTCTTCAACTCGTCTCGTCTGTGAAGGCACTATACATGTCTGTCTGTCTCCATAATTTTGCCCCTATTCTGTCAAAGTAGTCACGTGTTAACGGTTCCTTATTTTCAGCAGGCGCAGGCCTTGGAATCCCAGTGATTCCAGTCCCGTTGGACTCTAGGGAAGACGCCTATGTGCCTCCTCCTCGTCCCAGCCGTCCCCGCCGTTCTCGTCGACCGCTGCGCTCACGCGTGACGAAGCCACGCTACAACATCAAGGAAGATCCTGCAGTGCGGATGGGCCGAAGCAAGATCGCCAAAGAGACAAGAATGCGTGCCAAGAAAAGTTCTAGCGAGGAATCATCGGAACAGATTCCACTTCGCGGGCGCGCTAAAGCCGGGCCGAAATCTGGCGCACCCCGGAAGAAGCGTGGCAGCTCCGCGGAGTCGGACTATGACCCGAAGAAGGACAGGGCCGCCGCCAAGAGGAAGACAGTTAAGAAGAAGAGTTAGTTACGCGGGTGGAACTAGTGACAACTTGTTGTTATACCGTCATGTTTCGCTCAGTAAGTGTTAAATGTTGCAAAGGTATCGCGTGGTTTTGTTAGCTTTCAGGAATGGATTGAGTGGCTATGGATGGGCATGTATAGGGCATTTCGGTCTTGGACACTGTAGAGTTGGTCAGCGAAATCCAGGGACAATAGATCACAAGGGGGAGTCGGTTAATAAACAAGGAGAAGTTTACTGTCTTTGCTATCAGAAATTCACGTCAAGTCGCTTCAGCGTATGAAGGAGTAAAGAAGACTCAGGCATAGCACCAGAAGACGTCTACGTTCCGCTCATACATGGCCACGAATATGCGTGCTTGTGCTGGCCCAAGACACCATCCTGCCCGTCTTCTAAGGATTGAAAGGATTTTGTTACTTCGCAAACGTTAGAAGTCATCGGAGGAAAGCTTGGACCAACGGAAGGAAGATTCAAACGTGGTGGAAAGCGTGCATTCTGCACTCTCCTTACGGACCTCAGGATTCCCGTGCGTAACAATCATGTATTGATCCTTCCTATTGACCCTCCCACCCACTTTGAGAGTTACAAGCAGCATCTTACCCCATCTATGATTCCGGCAGATGGCTGACGAATTGCTTGGTCTTCTAGAATGTCACCAAAAACTTGAACTACGAGTATTGTGTAGAAGCCGGGTCCAACGGAAAGGTTCAAGCACCATAGAAAGCGTTCATTCCGTACACTCTCCTTGCAAGGATTCCCATGCCTAACAGCGATGTATTGACCCTTCGCATTGACCCTCCCGGCCATTCTCAGCATCACAAGCAGCACCGTGCCCATCTATGGTTCGGAAGCACGCCTTCTTGTGTGTATCGGAGAAGCATCCGATTGGAGCGAAGTAGCGCTTCTTTACCTCGGAGGAGCGTCTTTGCCTATGAGGACAATCTAGGATACTGAGGAACGACCTATAATACTCATATCTCTATACGTTTATATACAAGTGTAAGTACCCATCAGCTTAAAAAACTAACAATAAGTGACCATATAGTTGAAGGCACTAGAAATAGTACACGTATGAGGTTGTTCAGAATATTCTACTCAAACAGGATCCGAACAAGTATCGATGCCGACTCATCGGTAGTGTGATTGTATCCAGTGTTCAGGCGGATGTGAGAATACCCTGTAACATTGAAAAATGCTCGTATGACTCACTGAGCTATGTGCTTACCGGGTCTGATACTTGTAACTGGAATCGTATATTCGCCAATGAAGTCGTTCGCTGAGGTTGAGTCGAAATCCTTGACGACAAACCGGGCGATTGCAAGATCAGGGGAATGAAGGGGGAACGTAAAGGTTTCGTTCCAAACAGGGTTGAAGCCTAAATAGACATTACCATATTCGTTTCGTTTTATACTATTATACCGTTATCAGCAATGATCTTTGTTTTGTATTTCCGTTCGTCTACCGATAGACCGAAGATTTCAACACTGACGTACGGATCAATGATATCGTTCCCAGGTTCTGATTTTGGCAAATATTGTCCACTAATGATTCCTATGTGCATTGTAGTTCGAACTCTGCCAGAATGTTCAGGGATTCGAGGATCATGGCCGTCCAAGAGGACCTGCGGTTTCAAAACGTAACCGCAGTTGCCATTCACTCGGAATAATCCATTAACCAAATCAAGTTCTTCACCGGCAGTTTGCATGTTCATAGCAACACATTGGATGCCGCATAGCCACGATATCATAGGATGCATATTGCTGGAGTCTTGACGGATTCCCTTTGGATAGCTCTTTACTAGGCGAGAAGAGGTGTACCCGAAGATGGGAGACCCTCCATCAAAGTAGGATGGCACTTTGCTCTCTGACAAAGAAGCAGAACCATCCATTGGGTCTAAATATTGAACTATACAGCGTGAAGGAATGGTCCGATCTTACGTTGCTTAATATCCAGATACATGTTCGACGATATCTTGACGGAGGGAAGTGAAATAAGTCTGGAGAACTGGGCATCAAGCTCTATTTTCTTCTTGTGATGCTCTGGGGAGTGCTCATCGTCTTCCTGGTCGAACTTGTCATCCCGGGGAGCACTTGAAGGCAACTTTTTTCCACGAAGCAAGTATTTCCCCTTTAGTTGGTTGGGACTTGGAAGTGGTTTTGTCGCGGAATCATCTTCACGAAGATAAATCTTGTCGCCAAGCACCTGAACCCAGAATTGGTCAGTCAGCAATGAAGCAGCCAAATTATATAGTAGGACGTGCATGTCCAACTCTAGTTGTGAATTTTATCGGCAAAAAATAACTATTTATGGTATTCGACATTGACTTACTTACCTCTTGGAAAATATCAGCCATCACTTTTTGCTGAACCAGTCCAACATGGTTTTCAATGGTCAGAATAATCGGATACGGGTTGTTGACGAAGGCATATTTGTCGATGGCTATAAGTGCATTTCGAAGGGTGATTGACGTAATAAGTGTTCTTTTGTGTGTGATGCAAGGTTCTCCATGCTCACCGTCAAACATATCCACTAAAATGGTCAATTATTGAATGATCTATGAACGCTGAAACAAACATTCTAGTAATCGGGCTCCTTTCTTCAATGCGCTTATATAGCCCTCCACAGTAGCCTCTCCTTTCAATTGAAGTCCAGTAAGGTATGTATTGTGGCTGCTATTAATGTAATAATGGCAAAGTGGACGATCCATGTCTTGGTAAACGGATTCATGGCCGGGTTTCATAATGTTGCCCCATCGCGATTGAAGTAGTCGACGGAAACCGTTGACACCAAGTAATTTCTCTTTCTCTTTTGTCTGCTCGCTTGTCTCGTACATTTCGATCACAGACGCCGCTTTCTTTACATCCAGATCGGCAAACTAAAATATTTCTCGCGTTATTTGTGTTCTTCGCATGGTGATTCATTTACCTTTTGTTCCTCAGTCAAAAACTTTAGCAGTTCTTCAGCATTCATTGTTTCCATACCATGTTCATTTGCCAATCTTAGCGCATGACGCAGCTCGGGACGATCTGTGAGGCGTTCAAAGAGCCTTAAAAACTCGTTCTCGTCAAGTGTGTTGTCACCGGGCGCTCCATTTCGTCGCGCATCAACTTCCTAAAGTGAAAAACGATGTTTGTTTGCTTTGTGACAGGTGAACAAAGTGTTTCGTATGACAGTAATCTGGCAAACATCACCTACCCGGAACATCACACGAGCGTAATCCTCACTGATCTGAAGATTCAGTTTCTTGAGCAGCTTCCACAGCTCGTCGAAGCTAACCCGGCCTACAACACATGAGACTGTATTTATTACACCGAAGGCGCCATTATACCGTTCTTGTTCTTGTCGGCCTTGTGGAAATTGTTGATCAACCAGGCTTTCTCATCGAATTGCAGTTTTTCCTTCTTCTTAACACTGAGAATCTGTTGAAATGCGCGGATCCAGTCAGCCTTCT
Source organism: Steinernema glaseri (assembly GCA_000757755.1). Classification (NCBI taxonomy): domain Eukaryota; kingdom Metazoa; phylum Nematoda; class Chromadorea; order Rhabditida; family Steinernematidae; genus Steinernema; species Steinernema glaseri. The sequence goes on from KN169791.1 coordinate 24,701, forward strand.
CCTGCTCATTTTGTGCAACGAAGTCGGCCGACTTGTGCATGAACAGCGGATGTGTGAAGACGATGGAGAAGCATAGATTTTCCTGTAAACGAGAAATTTGTGAGCACGAAGAATAGAACGCGGTAAGATTAACAGATTTGTAAGTACTAGTTCACGGCAAACAAAGGAAAAGTCTTCCAAAAAAACGGAACGATGTGGTACAACTCGGCACAGGAGAACTCAATTCGTGCAGTTCAGAACATCAATTTGGTTTGTGCCAAGCCCACCTGACAGCAGAGGCTCTATTCTTTTCCAAGGACAAACGGGCGCCGCTAACCTGTTTCCACCAATCCACGGACCACATACGACGCCAACAGAAATTTATAGCGTGCTCAAAAATGCAACAACCCACCAGCCGTCCTTGTCGTTAATCACAAAAACAACAGAAAAAAAACAAAAATATGTCGAACGTTCGGTCAGAGAAAGAAAAAAAACCGCCGCGCGACTCTTCTCCTGTTTATGTTGGGAATACCGTAAAGTGAGAACCAGTCTCACTTCCCACCTTCAGTAGAAAAAGAGAGTGGCAAAACGGGCAACACATTGCTCTCTAGAAGTCCACTTATTTAGGGCTAATTGCGCGCTGAAACGGAAAAGTACGAAAGGACATTTTTTCTTGAATTCTTACTATGATCGCATTCGACGCGAAAAGGCTGTTTGTTCGACAAGTTTTTATGTTATGTTATCTTTGGGACCACGAGGGAATACCTACAGGAGCAGCGCACTGAAATTTGTACTTTTTGGCCGCCTTGTGGAGAGAGTCCGTGGCGTAGCCATTGCGGATATCGAGGATCCCTCCAATGTCGACTGAAACGAACCATGCAAACACGGTCTGATCGGTGAATCATACCATTTTTAAAACGGTTTGTGCACGAGTTGAATTTGTTTGAAGTCTCGTAGCAGAGTCGGCCATCACGGACCTTCAGCGAGCTGGCAGTCTGAGGTTTCTTGTGTTTGATGCGTCTGACCATCAACCCTTCTGAGCAGACCCGTAACGAATCGGACAAACTCGGTTCGTTAGCGGCTGTAACGCTCATCTTGTCTGCCGTAGAAGTGCCAGACTCGACTACACGGGAGAGCAGATCTGAAAGTTTCAAATTTCGATGAGTCAGGCGACGATAAAGCCAAAAGTCTGATAGTCAACCGGGCATTTAGTCGTGTGGCGACTGCTGCCTCGGGTGCGGCAACGAGCGGCGACAACATACAAACAAGAATGCGAAGGCTTGCGGCGGGCTGGAGCGAGCGCGGAGACGACTCGAAAACACCTCGTCGCCGCGGCTTGCTCTCCGTAGCTCTGCGTCTCTGTCCCTGGGAAGATCCTCCCTCCGGCAGGGCAATTTCTTTGGCACTCTGCCCCGCTGGTCTGGAGACGGTGGTTCGCCGGCGTGAGAAGGGAAGTTATCACTAGTGACTACTGGCTGCTGAGGCTAGATGAGTGGCTGGATATGGTAGCAGGCTATCGGGTAGGAATGCACTTTCTCACCTCTGCTTTGCGGCTTCTGGAACCGCGAGTTGACGACGACCTTATTGACCGTCTCCACTATCTCTATAGTTCTACCATAATACTCATGTTCGCCTTGTTGGTGTCCGCCAAGCAGTACGGTATGTCTTAGGATTACGGTAACCGGTTGCCGAGGATCGCCTGATGTGAACTAACGAACGTCTGTGTGCCGTGTAACCGAATGTAACAGAATGGAAACGTTTCAGCACGCGCACAATCACCCTCACTTCATCTTCCTCTCGTCATATTGGCGTGTTCAAGGAACAGTTGCGCTTAAACATTGATTCCGACACAAATATATAAACACTACGCGAAGTGAAAAGTGTAAAAATTCGACATCGGAAACAACGATCGATTTACATAAGTTCGAAGGAGAACCGTAAAATGCAAGTGTGCGTGAGCGTCCCCTTCGATGAGTCTACATTTGCTATGCAAGTAAACGAGCGAAGGAAGGAACGCAGACGAGTCCAAAGGAGTTCCTCCTGAGACGTTGCTGCATGATGACCGCATGTCGTGTTGGTGGACTTGAATGAATAAGTTGAGATGTTCGCTGTAGCCCTTGACTGACGGGCGTTGTCCTTTGCCGACAATTCATCCCCTTGACAGCTGATGAAGGGTGAAGACAGTGTAACCTAGATGCGCTAAATCCATGCTTTTCAGTTGGTCACCCCATCGAGTGCTTTGTACCGGCCCAGTTCACGCGGGCCATGGAACAGTATACTGAGAACTACTGTTGGGTACAAAACACCTACTGGGTTCCATTTCAGGTAAGGTCTAACTGAAAGCCGATTTTTTAAAGAAATGAATAATCTATTTCAAAAAGTCAGTGCCGGTTACATTTTTGAGAAGCCCTGTGGAGTGTAACAGAATTATTCGTCGTTAAAACTAAATGGTAGCAGTAAAAAACATAATTGCGGGAGGCACTCTTTGCCGGCCGAAGAAAGTGATGGGCTGTTAGCACACTTGATACTTTAACCTGGGAAGTAATTTGTGACAATCAGGAAGCAAGGAGAACAAACTTTCTTTTTTTTATGAAACCACGCTCGGGAAAAATGTTAAACCCTGATAAATTGCCTCTGTCAGGGTATCGCCAGACGGTGACCTATAAAATGACCCTTTCAAAGGAAATAATTTCGCATCATGGCAAAGATCACGCGCACTTTCTGATAAATTGGTGTTTGTCGAAACGGTCAGAGTGTAACACAAAAAGATATTTGTGTCCGGCTTTAAAGTCGCATGAATGTAGAAACTTTTTACGACAAGGAACTAAAAAATTGGATCTATAATACTCAGTAGACGTATATTTAATCATTTACCAAAGGGGGTGAGAACACCAATGGTAAAACCAGGTGACACGTATCATTCTTATTCAAATCGAATTTCCCTTTGTCACACACAATCCTTCAGGACCTGATTCCTCACCGTCTGGATGACCGAGAACGCCGTCAAATAGGATACTATCAATGGGTACCTTTCGTGCTTGCCCTGGCCGCCCTTATGTTCTACATGCCGGCAACGGTGTGGCGAACAATGGCTGCCCAGTCTGGTGAGTCATTTATGTTGAGCTGGGCCAGTGCAAAAGATGAACGATGTTATCACGGCAGTTGACTGCTCACCTAATCCATTATCTCCGATTTATGATATGTGGCGAAGACAAATTGCCTCCCGCCAAAGAGCGCTGATTTCCGCTCTATCTATGCTTCAGGGCTAAATGTATCACTGGTCCTTCAACTTGCCTGTCAGGATCAGAATCTCGACCCGATTATCAGGGATCGCAACGTCGATGTCATAGTTCGGCACGTCGACGACGCCCTCAAGTACCAAAGGGATTTCGGCACAAAAACGAAACATGTGAGTGGATGAGTCCTTTTCTAGGTTTCTTCTGAGTTTAATACCGATATAAATCTGATTCTTAGCGCCTGTTCTATGCAAATGTAGTTGAACTATCTGTTTCAGTCATTTCCTGCTGCTTCCTTACGCCTCGGAAAATATTACGGTGCCTACGTCGCCACCATCTACCTAACCGTCAAATCACTTCATCTCTCAAACGTCATACTGCAGTTTATTTTGCTCAACAGCTTTCTTGAAACGTCGGATTACCCTCTCTTCGGTGGTCACGTTCTCTATGACTTGCTCATGGTACGCGTGCTGACAATTCATTCCGCACTATCCAGCACTTGCAGGCTCGTGAATGGCGCGATTCCGGAAAGTTTCCACGTGTCACTTTGTGTGACTTCGAAATTCGAGTCCTCGGCAATGTACACCGACACACTGTACAATGTGTATTGGTGATCAACATGTTTACAGAGAAGATTTTCATTTTCTTATGGCTGTGGATGCTGCTCCTGGCTATTAGCACTGGGGTTAATCTGCTGGCCTGGTCCATATCACTCAGTCTTTCATCCTACAAACAGGCTTTCATTGAGAAGTCTCTAGGTAAGCATGAGTTGTAAATAAGCCGCAATCTTCGACTGAAGGTCAAAGTATCTGTGGCTGAAATGGGATGGGAGCAGGTTTTTAGTTGTTTAGTCAACAAATCTAAATGCTGTAACTTGATTCTTCAATCAAGAAGGTGAGACTTTAATTCTTTAAGGGAGCGAATTTTATTTCTAAAAAAATCGCCTAAGTGTTTCACTTCTCACAGCGTTGATTAATAGCACAATTGGTGACATCTTCCTGATTATATGAAACTGGATTCAGTTTTTCCTCGACCAGGACTAAATTGGTCTTTCGGAAGTTGGAATAGTTTAGTAAAAAAGGACCTACCTCCCATCTTTTCTAGATCAACAAACACATGATGTAATTTTCAACTGTAGGGAAAACTTTAATAGTGGTATTCCCGAAAAAGCATCCTTTCACAACGCCGTTCAGTATCTGTTCTGCTCTATAACTGAACTAGCATTTGCTGATATTCGATGATTAATGAACCCTGCCATTTAATAAGTTCAAAACTATCGATACTCGTTGACTTCTTCCCAAGATTTCACACTGACATCAGGTGCTATTCTTAAGTGGCAGAACAGAAACGGCACCACCCTCGATGAGGACACTCCGTCCCACGCAGAGTACTGGAAGAGCACTAACTGATGAACATTTCAGGAGTGGAATCGGAAGACCTGCCAAAGTTTGTGGACAAGTACCTCCGCACCGATGGCATTTTCGCTCTCCAAATGCTCTCGTCGCATGCAGGCAGCTTGATGTGCACGTGTGTAGTACAAGCTCTGTGGAGAAGATTTTTAAAGCAGAGCGGCAAGCTGCCCCAAACAATTGTTGCTGCCCCCGCCGACCACGAAGACGACAAAGATCAGCAATGGCGTGGCGACAGCGCCGGACAGCGCGAAGCCATTCCCAAGTTCCCGATCTCGACTCACTACGTATAGCACGACGACTACAGTAACTACTCGACGGGTTATGTACAGTCATAAGCGGTCATCATCATTCCTCCTCGTGCCGAAAAACCGTGCGTCCTCTCCCACGCATTCTAGTCTCTCAGACCCACTCATCTCATTGTTCCGTCATTCTAGATGAATAAATTTTTGCTGATTTCCCGACCCGGCGCTTTAAACTCAAACGCGGTCTGTCCGTCGTCTGGAGCGGAGCTTGATTAATTGGCGAACAGCGGACCACTCGTTCCACGTCATGTAGTTGCGAGGTAAAAACTCCTGGACATTGTAAACAAAGTGTGTTGTCCTCGGTTGTTGCTCTCGTCCGTTGGCCACTGGTACATGCCGGTGGCAGGCGAACATGATTGTTACACAGGCACTCCGGTTGCAAGAAAAAGCAGCGGTGTTGCTTTATGATTTCGCGGTGGCTCCGGGGCAATTTAATCCATCGTCGCTGGCGGTGGCGCAAGTGTTTCGTTAAACTGCCTAATCACGAGTGAAAATAGATATATCAAACGGCCGCCTTCCGGAGGCAATAAATGAGCTCATTCAATTGGGGAAATGTGATAAGCTTAAAATCTATTTTGGAAGATATACGGTATCTGAACAATGAACCTCAATTAATTTAGCGTCTTTTGCTGTTATTGAACATGTATTGAATGAATTTGTGGAATAAACTGCCGTGCGCTTCTGTGAAAATACGACATATCAGACGTAACATTTGTTTAAAGGTGTTATTATCGTAGCAAGGAATGAACAGTAACAGAATGAAGAACACAAGAACACGAGCTCACTATATAATTCATCAACTTAGAGTTACATAGTCGTGTGTTTCGATCAAATAAGTGGAACGTTCTCGGAAAATTTTCTGCTTGGTGGATCCTTCAGGAAAATAAAACAAAAAGAGAAGGAAGGAAGACGTAGGTGATGAAGGTCACCATCGCTGATGAAAGGAAAAGACGATCTTCCTGGTTTACGTGCAAGCGGACTCATATGCAGGAACAAAGAAGATGTGCGCAAGAGGATCAGACATATTCTGTTTAAAGCCAAGGTTGTTGCTTGAATTTTTCGGTACAAGCTCTTTGAACAAGTATCCTTATCCAATGATCTGTTCGTACGCTTTCTTAAAATGCCGTCTTCCGAGCTCAAAACACTTCCGACTTCTGCACATCCCTGGGCAAGATACGCGCGAGATGGACAGTCTCGCAAGTGAAGTTGAGCAGGTGCACTGGTGATGTTCAGTGCGCGACCGTCACTCGTCAAGCGTCTCAGAGTACACAAGACCGTGGGAAATTCCTCTGTTCGCTCCAATGTGAGTTGCCCGGATTCACTCGACTTCTCACTTCTTTCGTCAAAAACTACGTCGTTGTGACAGCGCTCACAGATCGGGGCCACATTGACGCGACTTTTAGGAAAGCTGTGATCAAAGCTCCGACCTCACCTTAAGTGTAATTCCTAACTGATCCAAACCGATACTGCCCTGGTTTCGCATATTGTATTCGACTGAACCTCTTATGGCAATTTGTACGTTTGTTTGATCTTTGAGCCGTTTTGCAATTGTGTGTAGACCGATGAGGGGCATTCTTAACTGAATTTCTCTAAAGGTGATGTCAGTTTTCCTAGAATTATGCAAATGAGGAGCACCTCTCTGTGGCGGCATCAACAAAACAGCCGCGGGAGACCCCTGGTAAACATAAAATCCGACTGATATTTCGTGTTTTTTATTCGTCGTGCAGCATAGAACAGAGCGGATCGCAAGATCACGCCTTTTTACATGTCCTCCTTCTTTTCCTGTTGTCACAAAGCGCTGATCTTTCATCCTAAGTAAACAGCTGCGCGATGACTGATCAAAGCTTAGACCATCGAAGTTGATATTCATCCGCTTGCTCCCCTGCCTTCCGCCTCTTTCATGTCGTTATTATGATACAGAAGCCAATGCCAGTGAGCTCGCGCTTGGCCACGATTCGCTAGGAGCATGAGTAAAGCGATACGTTTCTGTGAAACGCCCATTCTTGAAGAATGCCTTTGCGTCTGGAATCTTGTCAGCTGATGAGAAAAACCAACATTGAGCGAGGGCGATGCGGAAGGAAGTCGTGATTATTTTCACACGACTTGAAAGGCCTTCCAGAGGCGAGCAATTTCCCGTTTGAGAAACGGATATAAATTATAGAGATTTTCTATTCATAAATCATAGAGCAGTCAGATTATCGACTTCCTTGTTTTGTTCAGGTGTTTAGCCTTTCCCGAATATTAGGAGCTAAACAGTTCAGAATTACTTATTGCTAGCAATGTTTTTAACCAGCTGTTTAAATTCAATAAGCAATTTTTTAGTGAAAACCATTGTGTTTATAGTTTGCGGCACGCACAAAATAATATTAAAAATTTTGCAGGACTTGGCTTTGAGACTTGGCAGAGTTAGTGGATTTTTAGCCTAACATTCAGGTTACAATACATACTAAATCCAAACGTTATTCACAGAAGCCATAAAGTTGGTTCTGACTTTTGAACCTAAAGGGTTTTGAAAGAAAAAGTCTGCAATAGGGTAAAATTGGATGCAATAAGTACCCACTGAGCTCTGCGCTATATTTAGGACACTGCACAACGTCCTTGTGAAGTGTTTATAAATAGCATTGCCTGGGAATGCTGAGCGAAGGTTATCTACAATTTCGTGGGTGTGTGAGTGAAATCTCCATTCTTTGGGTTTGATCGGCTATTTTTGAACCCCTAATTTTCCAGCACAGCCAACCGTAAACAACATTCCGCCGGCCAAGTGCTCAAGTGCATCAAATCCCAATTTTACTAGTGTTGAAAGTGGTCTTCGTGATCTTTGAAACAAACGACCGCTCGTAGCGTTCGTAGTGTTAACTTTGGTGGAGACGTTTCCAAATATATCCAAAATCACTCTTTTTCTCAGTGAGAACGCCTGGAATTCCACGCACGAAACGGCGGAGGGTTCTCAGAGCTCGTAGGACAAAATTAGTTTCGCTTTGTTTAACCCAAATGACCGCAGATTATTGCGTGACAAGGTGGCGCTTGGCCCACTCACACTCGTCCATTTCGAGAATCGGAGCGCTGAATTTGCAGCTGATGCGTTCGCGATTAAGACCAATTTTTCTCCACTTTCGTTTGGAACCAATCCACTCGAAAGTTTGCTCAAAAGGGCGCCACCCGGAGAGTGGACGCCGCCGTTTTTATTGGCCCCATAACATCAAGTTGCGTCTTCATCGCGTCACATTCATTGGAGTTCCGCCGGGCCATGCATCTGACTAAGCCAGCTTTGATCCAGTTGGGCTTTGAAACATTTCTTTTTCCCAATCTGAGGTTTTAAGGCTGTCAAGATTGTGATATATAGGGGTTAAGGGGTCTTAGAAGAGTTCTCTTATTGTCACTTATCACTGAAGGAGTTGGGCCTCTTTTTAATTCGTGTAAATAGTTTGAGCGTAGTAGGCATTGTTCTCTCGGACTGGAGTAGTACTACTTCCCTGTGGGACCACTTATGCGACTTCGGGGAACATTTTAATTAAGGATAGCCTTATAATGGTTGGCCTGATCGTAAAAATAGCGATTAGACTGAAAATTAGATTAGCAACCTCTTCACGTATTGCTTGTATCGTTCTTCTGTTTTTGTGTTCCTTGTTCAGTCCACTTCCGTGAGGAAATAAATATTTCAGTTATCCCTTTTTTGTTATGAGTAACAGAGTTGAAAGCACAAAGGATGTCGAAAACAGTGAACTCGAAATCAGCCGACCGTAGAATACTTAGCTGATGACTGTTCTGTAAGTGAACGCCATTGGCCTGTTTACCAGATTTACCACCGTATGTTCAGTACACACGTTTTAACTCCTACATAATACCGTAAAAGAATATACGTCAAAATCTTTGCTTTAATAAATAAAGCTCATTGTTATGATGCAAGTAAATTGTTTAGATGCCCAAGTCGGAACCCTCAAAAGAATGTGGTGGCGTCATAAACAAATAACCTACTGAGGGATTCAGAAATGCGCCCAATCATGGAGAAACCAACGTTCTCTCAACACAGGCTCTTTCAATGACGAGCGCTAGGACAAAGAACTCGATTACAGCCTATGTTAAGTGCTTTTGGGGGTTCAGGAGGAGATAGTGAGGTCGCGAGCGTGAACTTTCCCTAACTCACTTCCTCTCCCGCCCTCGCGCGGTGGGATATGGAAAATTCCGTTGTTTTCGAGCGCTTCTGATCGAGTTTAACTGCTGCTTGTGTATTCGGACTCGAATTTCTAATTGCTCAGAGTTCCAAGGAAGTTCATGTACGACCCAATAATTGCGTGCACATGGCAATATTTAAGACTTCCGGATTGCTCTCGTGTAAACGACTTTCAGAGAGTTTCAATCTTTTTAAAAGTGTACCTTGGTCATTATAAGGGACCGCGTGCGTGTTCCCTATTTGTACTCCTGGCTCTCGATAATGCGCGTGTGTGCATTGCGGATTTCAAATTTACTATACCGCAATAACAGCCGCGGTCCCCCTCAAATGAGGCGAACCCCGCCTTAGAGATGCTCTTCCGCTTTTCTCCACACTCTGTTTTTGAGTTATGATAACTCTCTCCGACGTTGCTTTAACCATGGCAATTAAATATGTCGCGGACCTTGTTTATTATTTGGAGGTTTCGTGTCTACGGTCCATTCTAGCATGAATGTGTTCTCATCGAGAATCACAAGAAACCACTTTTGTGTAGATTGTGCAAGTACAGATCCTCAAAAAATTATGTGTCAGAATGGTCTCTAAAGCTATGTTCTGGCCCTTTCTAGGTCAAAATTGAAAAATCAATCCGCAACTCTTGAACTTTTAAAGCATACCGATCGCACGAGATTCCTTCTATTAATGCCCATCTATACACACGTATTTAAGCATAAATGTATATGTATAAATGGTAACAGCCTATGCCGATCTAAGTTCATTATTAAAGGTACGAATGGCTATTGAAATTCTGATCTCCACCTAAATTATACCTTAAGCTGTGTTTTGCCTCTTTCTGGTCAAATTTGAGATAGAAATCCGCAAGTCTCGAACTTTTAAAGCTTACTGATCGCACTAACGAGATTGTTTCTAATAATACCCATCTATACATACGTACATATATAGCCGATCTACGAAGCGATGTGCGCGAAACAAACGCTCGGCCAAAGCACTTGCGGTCATTGTCGGCCATTCATCCTTAGTACTATGCAATTGTGACAGCATTGTTCTTTAACTCCCACTATACCCGCCATTCAAGTGATTCGACTTCCTATAAAGTCCATCCCACCAGTCAATGGCGCCTGCATGAAACATTAACTCAGTTAACTTCGATCTGCGAGAGTGTAAGGTCTGTGCCCTCTAGTCGGTTGCATTCGATTCGTCACGTAATCGTGGACGAGAAGATAGCGTTGCGTGGATTTAATCGAGTGTGATTTTTAAGCATTTTCCAAAGACTCTGCCCGTTGATACGTGTAGACGATGTGCATAGACAACCTTCACCATTTGGTAATTTTGAAGATATTTTAAATTTTAAATAATTTTAAA